>VCCN01006352.1:2428735-2445502 GCA_006491835.1 Architeuthis dux | reverse complement strand
CGTCCCAAATCGTAAATGTGAATAAAGAAACGAACTTTCCAATGTTGCCATACAAAGTTTAGTCAGGTAAGATTCAAATTCAGAAGGAAATATATATTTGTTATCCCTACATTCTTCTCGTAGATATTCCTATTTATCCAGCTTATGTTCAGAACACAGTCAACACTTCCATCAACAGGAACCACCCCACTGACACAACGAACCTTTTTGTTTTAAATTAATCGACCAGATAACAATATCAGTACACTGAGCGATTAATGTGATCTCAGCTGGAAAGCCGAGACAATATTATAAATCTAAGTTGTCTCTTCAATCTTTATAACCATACATTCTTTATGATTATACATTTTTCTAAATGTTCCTCCCAAAATGTTTCCCTCTTTTTATTTGCAAGGACCTGCAGTATTTGGTTGTGTCTCTACCTATTGTCTTTTGGAGAATATTCGCCACCAATGAAAATGTTCGTAAGGATTGCAGAATTCGCACAAGCATTGCATTAGACATATCTTTTGGACTGCTACAATTTGAGGTTGACAGGCGTGGGTAGAATGTTGTATACTGCTTTTATCAGGGAAAACCTATTCTATTTGGGTTCATGTGTTTGATGCCACATCATGTCAGTTGTCTTTCCTTAATGTTTACTCAGTTGATTCATGCTTCTTGCTTTGAATTTCCGACATTTTTAACGACACGCTTGCTCTCTTCAAAGTGGCGAATCCCCTCTACCACAAAATCATTTCTGTTCCTTATAGACAGTGGTACAGTTCTAAAAAAGAAGCGAAGGAACGCAGGACAGTCTACTCTTTAACCACTTTTAGATACGTTTTGATGCCATATCGGATGAGTATTTGAAAACATACTACCTAATTGTTTTATCAGTGAATTGTTCAAATAGAGAATGTTAGTAGTCTGTAGATAGTAAGGAAACGTTGTTCCCCTCCTTGGAAAAGTAAGGGAACGCTGTTCTCAGGCGTTCCCGCAGCACTACACCACTGCTTGTAGATCGTGGATTAAGAGATGATTCTGTGTTCCCTGCAGAATCTTTGGTATTCCATTTACCTCTGGTTTTACGGGACAGTTGGGTGCTTTTCGCAACTTAGTATCAGTTGGTATCAGTTGGTATCAGGGATCATGCAGCATTAAATAGTGTTTACGGAGATGTGATGTTGGTGGTTGTTTCAGCTTTGAACCACATTTGGTGCATTAATACTCCCAACAATTTTCCATATAGCTAATGATTGAAGGCTTCACTGTTTCAACTTAAGTAAGCAGTATCTCATAACTGGAGTGGCCATAATAGTCTGAGGATTAAACCAAAATACACGCATCACAATTTATCTTTGTCACTGAGAGCCCATTCGGCAGTAGAGTGGAAACCATCCTTAGTTCCAATTGAATCACATATTCCACTTTTTATCCGTTTTAGTCCACTCTTTGGGGCATTTTGCCACATTCAATTATCTTTATTTACCTTAAATCACTTTTCATCTATTACTTTTACCTGTAGCAATTTAAAGGAAATACTTTTGAATTATCCTATACATTCAAATAATATACTTCTAAAAAAATATACTTTTAAAATAATATACGCCTAAAAATTATTATTAAGGGAAATATTAAATGCCCTAATCGTTAAACCGCTAAGATCAAGCGAGGTAATCCAAATAGCGACTACATGGCGTGTTGCCAATTGAGATGTTTTTCATCTAGATCTAGATGTTTTTAGTTGCATTTAGATGTCAGAAATTGCTGCTTAGATGATTTTTAATAAAAATAGTAATATTGTTATTTGATATATAGCTATATAAAACAATCAATATTATTATTATTATTTATATTACTATTTATTATTATTTATTTATTTTCTATTTATCATTATTTATTTATATTGTACATGCCGTCATTTTTGTCGGCACGTGTACACTACTATGAAATATTATCATTAGAATAAGAAATAAGTATATACAAAAGCAGACAAGAAACGGTAGAAAGTTCTGCAAACAATTTGTATTCCACCGTACAAAAAATAGTAAGAGGCCAAAGCAGAACCTGCTCTTGAAGAGAATAAAAAGATTTCCTATGACTTAGAGATTTAGATGGATCACCGTAGCGTAATGAAATACACTCTGGTCGTGTGTTCGTGAGTTCAAAAGAGGGTACAATATATTGGCGTTCTGGGGTGATAGTAGTAAGTCTTGCGACAGCAGGAGTGGTATCATATTCTGGGCCAGAATATGGGTCAAACGGCTGACCGAGGTCACAAGAGAGGTAAGGGAAGAAAGAGAATGAGTTCGACCAATCAACACCAATTAACACTCTGAATTGCTCTGTAAATCTGCTTCGCGTCCGTTTCAATAAGAAATAAAGAGGACGCATTTTTCCTGAAAACGATTGGATGTTGTAATATTTCTCTCCGCCACGTGGGAGATATTTGTCCTGCATGGACCAACTGTTTCTTTCCTTCCACAGATTCTTCTCTCCCGTGATTTTCGTTTAATCCCCAGTCGATCATTCCACCTGGAACGAGATGTTCATCATCGAAAAGAAATGTACTTATGCATTTTGGGAGACACGCGACCCGCATGTCTTTTGCATATTGAAATGTTCAACTGGTTATACTACAGTAACCATACATGGTTGGTGTAAAGAAAATGTCAAAAAGTGGATGTGGTTGGTCCAGAAAATCACAGACTGAAACAATATACAAGTGAGAAAATATATAAATACCAAGATCTTGTCCGAAAGCTTAAACTTTGTGGAATGTGTTGGTGAAAGTCGTACCAATAGCCACTAGAGCACTGGGAACGGCTTCTACGAACCTCTCAAAACATATTGGACGGATGAAGCGTCTGAGGAAAAGCCGAGACGAGTTAGACCACAGTACTTTGAGTTCGAGAGAATATTGAAGAAGATGTTAAAAATCTAAGTGCTTCCAAGTGATGAGCACCAGAAATATCTGGTTTGAAAATATATATTATTATATCTATTACAATGCACCACATTTAATGACGGTTGAATAAGAATAATCCAGGAAAAAATAAGGTGCAATGATAATGATAAGTAAAAATGAAATAGAAATAGAAATAAGAACATTGATAGAAGCAATAAAGAGACAAGTTAGTTGTAATAATAAGTTGAAATAATAATAGCAAGTATATATCATAGCTGTTATGTAGCTATGTTAAAAGGAGAGGATGCACAAGAACAAGTCCAAAAGGAAATATTAGAGTAACATTCTAATGCACTATTGTTACCGAGAAGAATAAGAAGAAAAAGAAGAAGAAGAAGAAGAAGAAGAACAACAACAACAACAACGACGACGACGACGACGACGACGACAACAACAACAACAGCAAAAAAGAAGATGACGAACGAGTATGACAAAGAGTAGGAGACGAGTATGCGGGGAGAAGGAGAATGAGTAGGAGGGGTAAGCGGCGAAGAAAAAGAAGAAGAAGAAGAAGAAGAAGAAGAAGAAGAAGAAGAAGAATGAGTAGGAGGGGGAAGAGAAGAAGAAGAAATTCAATGATGGATGGCATCTGCTCACAAACTAACCACCAAATTATGTCAACAACAGCAACAACAGCAATATTGTAGCTAATGAAAAGCATATAATCACCGGTTGCATGAAGCACGCTTCAGTCAGCATAAAAGTGTTGGACCGTGTAGATGATATCCTGATGAAGTCACATTTGTCTTCTCCATCGAAGCGTCATACAAAAATGTCTTCGAGTCGACATTATGGTGTCGCTTGGTTTACCACAAAACATGAAAGCATTTTTTATTCGGAGGCAGTCGGGCATTGGCTGAAATTTGGCACCAAGGTCGTAAGAAATGAGAGCAAAAGAGATAGAGAGGGTGACAAGGAAAAGAGACAAAAGTATGTATTTTGTGAAAGAGAATGAGGAAAAGAGAAAAGTGTGTAAAGACGTAAAGAGAGAAAAAAAAGAACGAAAGAAAAAAAAGAGAGGCAGAGAAATGAAGGCTGAGAGCGAATAAAAGAATATATGAATAAAGAAAAAGATTAAAATCGAGGAAAAAAAGAGAGAGAGAGAGAGAGTGAGAGAGAAAGAGAGGAAGAAAGAATGAGATTAATAGACAGTGAGAAAGGGAGAGCGAGAGAGGGAACTAAAGTTAGAGAAAGAAATATATATGCTGTAATTCCACTTGTGTTTTCCACTCTTTTTTCTTTTCCCGGATTTACCTTTGTTTCCTGCTCTTTGTAGTTTTCGATTTATCTTTTATTCTCATTCATTATTTCTTTTATTTTGTATTATTTCTTTTTTACTTTTCATCTTCTTTTCCCCTTAACCATCATTTGCTGCACACCCCATACAGGATAAACTACCAAATTACTGCACGTTCGCCAACAGCCGCTAAAAATCCCATTAGCCTAAATTTAACATGTGTGCGCGTCTGTATGCACATATATATTAGTCAGCACACTAGGCAGTGCAGAGTCGAGTTCGAAGTTTCTTTTGATCAGCGGTTCTCCAGAAATCTAATAAAAATAAATGAAAAATTAGATTATAGATCTTCCTTCATTATTTCTATAAATTATCTCCCTTGACTTCCGCTCTCTAGAATTATCTAAATTCAGATATAACATACGTAAATTGGCAACACTGAAGAGTAGTAACCGAAATACTTCGAAGCTGTAGTACGACGGGCGGAAAATTATTTTAGATAACAATTATGGCAGGCTGCTCCACACACAATAGAGACCGGCTCCTTCCAAACATGCACTTTTGGAACGGGCACTGTCCTAGTATACATAAAAACAGAAGTACTCACGCATACACACACTCACGAGTTTGCTTTTTCTTTGCAGATATCAAAAACTGGCCGTCTCGTGATGTCTACAGCAGAGAAGACGAATGTTGGGAATATAGAAACGAAATAAAATGAAGACATCAGAAATCTGTCGACCAGTGAAAATACATTTTAAAGGAAGGCAATTCACAAGATCTAGAATGAGTAAAACAGGACAAAAACCAAGATATGAGGAATAACCATTAATAAAAGAATCGAAAACTTCAATTGAAAGCAGAAGCAAAAAAGAGACAGAAACAGATAAACTATAGGATTTGAACAGGCAATGAACTCCGAATGATGCAGAAAAGTAATGAATAGGAAAGTTAAAAGATGTCAGGAAAAATCATCCCTGTTATGTATTTGAAGTACAGCGTTAAAGTGATATTCGAAACCGAAGAAGCCAACAAATGAGTATATTAGAACGAAAGCATAACGCAATTGAAAAACTTAAATTGATGTGGCTGCAAAAATTGTAGGTACAAAATTCGTCACTCAAGGAAAGTCAGATTAGAGATTAAATTTTAAAAAAACCCAGATTATGCGAAGCAAGTTAGAAAGGTTTCAACTAACATTCAGAAGTTGACACAAAAAATCGTTGAGAAAATATGTTACAGAAAGGTAAAGCTGTTGATTTAGAAGAATTAAACGAAAGAAATGTTGTAAAAGACGGGAGACCAAAATACATGCAGGTTACACAAGAAAAAGATCGCACCTTCCAAAATACTGAAGATAAGTTTTACAAGTTAGTAAATGGAGAGAGACATTAAAAACGAAACAAATGTTTCTGCAACGGAAAGAGAGAAACACACACACACACACACACACAGATTCCCGAGTGATTCTTGAAAGATAAACTCATTGGATTAGAAGGGCGATGCATCATCAAAATAAATATCAAGTGAAAAACACCTAATATAAAGTCGCAAACAGGAAAACTCTACAACTTGGAGGAACGTACATGTTTTACTTGAAGAATTTCATGACAATGCACGAGAGTCGCCAAAGAAGTTCAAAGAATGATTCAGAATAAAAGAAAGGATTGTGAAGAAATATTACATAACTAAATAATCTATAATATATTGATCAAATTTCGAAGGAAGTAACAACAAGAAAGGAAACTGGGAAGAAAACTATAGCTATATGGATCAGATTGATTATAGAAAATGGGATACCATGATCCATCAAATCTGGAATGTCCTTAAATATTCAGGATTGCGAAAAATATGATACCGTTTATATCCAATACGATGAAGTACTGGAAAGTAGAAATAAAAGAAACAGCAAAAGAAATACTAGCCGAGAGCCCACTACCTTTCGTTGAAATAATGGTTCGGCTTAGTTTATTATACAATGATGTATTCGAACTAGTGTGCGCATCTTTGTTGTTATAGTCACAAAGTTGTACCCCTTGGCTTTCTTCAGGTACCTGTCTTTTTGGTAATCTTGGAGTTTCGAACCAAACACTAAATTCATTCCACAGAGGAGGTTGTTCTTATTTCACTGTCAATGCTAGGGGGTATCACGTATCAGTTAATTTTTTCAGGTAATTCATCCTTGTGATATTACATTTTGCTTGTTCCACTGAACCAGTATATATGAATTTCACTGCCAGACCCAAGGATTGAACTTACCACTACCAGGTAAATATATAAACTTAAACCAACGCATATATCCACTAAGACATTGTCCTGTGGGACAGCTTAATTTATTATTATGGGACTGTAAAATAGGATATAAGTTCACAAAATTGGCAAAAACGTCAACCATCCTATGTACAAGGATTATCTGAAAGTTTGAATGAAAACGAGACTGGACTTGAAGCTTCAGTCGAAACAGTTTAGCGTATTGTCCAGACATGTCGAGGCGGAATTCAATAGAAACCAACAAAAATTCTCTGGGAATTGTGCGAACTACTTGGGGTTGACTTTACAAATAAATAGCATGAGCCGCAAGATACCCTTGATAATTCCATGGGACTTTGAATTTCAGACCTATCATACTTAGCAGACAAAGAGACTAGGATTAGTTCGGATTAATTCGGAACGATCGTTTGGTTCTCCGAAAGTAGCTCATAGTATAAGACTCCTTTCCAATCTCACCATATGTACAGCATCACTTTATTTGAATGGAGACCAGCCTTTTGTAGAAAGGAAGACATTAGCTGCGCGAATCTTCGCAAACCACAGTTGACACGTTATATTATTCACAGTATCTTCTCCATGAACTGCACACATCTTTATTTTGAGTTTGAGTTGCATTCTTATATCAACTTAAAATGTTTTTAAACTGCCAAAAATGTTGCTTATTTTTTCCCACATTCAGTGTTTGAATCAATAAACAAATATATGCCAATTTTGAAAATTTTAAAAGCTGCGCGCTGATATAACAGCTACCACAATACAATGAAAAGCGATCCTAGGTGATACTAAACGCTTCTAATGATATCTAATGACAAAAACCGAACAAACTGTTTGGGAACAAACTATATTTATATGGAGTTGACCAAAAAGATCTTATTCTGAGATATGAGTTTGCTTGCATGGTTTCTGATCTTAACTGTTAAAAATGAAATAATTACGAAGACATCACAAAGCGAGAAAGATGAATGGGTGGGGAGGTTTTGTCCAATGACAAATATGCAAATAGATCAGTTAATAATGGCGTCCCAGGATTTGTCAAGTTCTTTGGAAGAAATGCTAAGGCTAAGCCATTAACAAAACATGAAACATGAAATGTTCCATCACATAACATAAAATTGATACCCAGAAAATGGAATGTTGATTGAAGATTTTGTTTCAGTTCTTCCAACTTGAAATCATTCCCGAAAGAATGTGGTATTTTCCATTTCAATTTCCCCTCGATCTCTTCTATATTCCCCTTGGTTTTCCTTTCCCTCATATCCACTCTCATTTGTCAAACACGATCTTCTTCATCTTCTTCATCTTCTTCATCTTCTTCATCTTCTTTACATTTCATTCAACTTCTTGTTTTCTTTTTGATCGCTAAACTTCTTTTTCTTTTCATTAGAGTTTCTTTTTATCACAACGTAACCCAGGACGTCAACTAAAATCAAGATGAAGGTAAATAGTAGTACAAAACTTAATAATAATGGGTTACAATGCTTCAGCGAATGAAACAATTATTTTTCTTCTTTTTCATTTTCTTTTGAATTGGTCACGTATTTTTCGCTGTTTCCTCCTTCATTCTCCTTCACACCTCTTGTTTGTTTCTTACATCATATGGTTCCTCATTCTTCCCCCGCATACTCGTCTCCTACTCTTTGGTCTTCTTCTTCTTCTTCTTCTTCTTCTTCTTCTTCTTCTTCTTCTTCTTCTTCTTCTTCTTCTTCTTCTTCTTTCTATATTTACCCACGTTCGCACTTCCTATCATATTCCTATTTTCTTTTCTACTATTTTTCTCTTTCGATTCATTTTCCTTTTCTCAATCCCTTTGGTTCCCCACCCACTCAGTCTCCCACCCACGCCTTCTTTTCCCCCCTTCTTCGTCTTCTTCCCATTCTTTGTCTTTTTGCCCCAGCTCATAACCCCAGAAGATCTTTGACTTTCCACCAAAAGCAAACACCAAATAACGCAACCTGCAAACATTAGCTCCGGATATCCGTAATGAGGAACGCTAGACTGTTTGGATTTGGGGAAAAGTATCGCGAAAGTCTGTCGATTGTTTGACAAGAGAAGAATTAATAAATTGAAAACTTGTATCGTTAGCAACATCAGCCGGAAAGTGACAACATTCGATTTAATAACGCACGGAAGGGGCATTGGGTGATATCCCGAATAATATTTGCTGATTGCGAAGTTGGAATCAAACAATCCAAGAACTAATTTCCAACACAAATTTTCTTCTGGTTTAATCATTTTGGAATGACATTGGTTGGCTATCATAATCGATTAGCGTGACCCGATCAACCTGAACACAAGCACAATACTTTTGCTTTTGTCTCATGTAGTAGAAAACCTAAACAGGAATATATTTTTACTTAGTAAAATATTTTATGATGAACAGAATAAAATTACATTTAAAAGGACAGATTTAGATGGAGCGTTTACCAAAAAAATATACCGACTTTCCGTATCTTTATTTTTAAAACATAACAGGTCTCAATAGAAACCGTCACGCAACCAAGGTCTTTTGGTGTCATGCCATGTTGAGGGTAATCAATTAATAAAAACTGGAAAAAACAGTGATCAATGAATAAGTTACTTCTCTCGTCTTTTATTGGACAGTGATCACTAAAAAAGTCTGATCCCCCCCCCAAAAAAAAACAAGCGGACTAAAGGATCAATTTAGCATAAACCTACATTGTAAAATCCTATTTAAAAAAATTGTAAATTGAACCCCCCCCCTCTCCCAGCAAAACAAAGGTTTTCCAGACATAATAAGGAGTAAATGTTTGATTTTTCAGCCCTTTAACTCCATTGGAGCGGTCTGTACGAGTGATACATACATACATAGCCAGCCAGCCGGACCAACTTAAAGAAACCTTTGTTGACAGTTTTTATGACAGTTTGATGGTTAATGGTTTCATGAACAGTGCATTCAACAAAGCAAACTTATCTTTAAAATTCATCATTAGTGTTGAAGAATTCTAAATTCCTATTATTCTTATCATCACTGTGGAAAGACGTCTGAATTATGGAAATCCTAATGTCCTGCTTAATTTGAAGAAGATACGTCATTCATTAATGCAAATATTTGAACGTAGTATGGAGATATTTTGGCATTTTCTCGTTCCTTATTTCAAATAAGGGTTTGCATTGTTAAAAAAGAATAATTAACAAAAATATTACAGGTCTGGTTAGTCAGTCGATAGAAACAGTCACGTGACCAATGTCTTTTGGCAGCAGGCCGTATAGGGGGTGACAATTAAAAAAATGGATAAGTGGTGATCAATAAGTTACTTATCTCACCTTAGTTTGGGCGGTGATCACTAATCTAAATTTTTAAAGAACAAGCGTGAACACTTTCGGACAGAAAGCAAGAGATCAATTTAGCATAAACTTACACTGTAAATTGAACCCCCACACTAAATACTTATTTTGGAGGGGAACTTCAAAAGATTTTTCTAGACATAATGAGTAAATGCTTAAATCTTCGGCCCTCTAGTCCATTGGTTCGGCCTGTACACGTGACACATAGATAACCAGCCAGGCAAACCCTCTTAAAAACTGGAAAGACCTATGTTGACCAGTGGACAGTTTCGGTTGGCGGTTGCCATTCGGGGGATTCGAATGATAGTTTTCAAGTTTTCCCATTTCTACGCATAACTTCATCTTTGAGTTTGAACCTGGAAATTAACCAAACGAGCTGAAAACCAACTCAGAATAGCACAGAGAGCCATGGAAAGAGCAATGCTAGGGATAACTCTAAGAGATAGAAAAAGATCAACATGGATCAGAGAAAGGACTAGAGTGAAGGATATTATACAACTAATTAAGCCGCAAAAGTGGAGATGGTCCGGCCACCAAGCGAGAAGAGATGACAGACTAACAGATTGGTGTCCATGGTACAGTAAAAGAAATAGGAAACGACCAGATACAAGATGGAGGGACGAGATAGAAAGGTTTGCCGGTAAGACTTGCAGAGGTTAGCACAAGATAGGTTGTCATGGAAGGAGATGGGAAAGGCCTTCGTCCAGCAGTGGACTTATAACGGCTGATGATGATGATGATGATGATGATGATGATGATGATGATGATGAATGTATATATATATGTGTGTGTATATACATGTGTATATATGTATGTTTATACATGTATATATATTTATATGCACATAGCTTCTAAACATCAGTGTGTCCCAAGAGTAATGGCCGATTTGTCTCCAAATTAGCGTCAATTCTATCTAAGGGAAGCAACTCAGCACTACCAGTAAAATTGAATATTCTTGATAATTAATCGGACGAGTTGCTTCCCTTAGAACCGGTATTAATTTTGGGACAAATCGGGAGTTACTCTTGAGACACCCTATATATTACAGCTTCTAAAGTTATGAATGACTATTTCGTCTGCTAAATTTATTTAAGAAGTTTGAAATGTAATTTTATTTCTTAAAAATGAATTCTTAAATTCATTGTGACCTTTTACTTATGTTATGAAGAGTAAATATTTATGTGCATGCGTCAGCGACGGGGCATTTGCAGAAATGACGTGACGTCATAAGTTCGTCTAAGAATTCATTTGAAGCAAACTCAGTGCATGATAGATTAAAAACATTTTTTCATGTAAACATTTTTTGTCGTTCTCACTGCAGGAGCTTTTATTCATTCAGGCATACCTTTTTTTCTTTTTGCAATAATACAATGTTTCACGTAATAATTCCTCTTACCTTTATTGTTCGTCTTTTTTTAAAAATGGCATTTTTTATTTGCATTGGATCAGCGATCTGAAAAGAAACCGAATGTTTATTTATGCTGTTTTGCGTTTGGGAATACAAAAGAAAAATATTCGAAAAAACAAAATAAAATGAAAAAAAAACCAACATACAAATAGTTTATATGATGATTAAGAAAAAAGAGGGTTCCATTTGGATGTGTCAGTAATATATTGATTACGAGTTTAGTAGAAAGGTTGTGTAGCGTCAGCAGCCTTGCCATTATTAAATACTACTACTACTACTACTACTACTACTACTAATAATAATAATAATAATAATAACAACAATTAAGTAGATGTGCAGTTGAAGTGGCGTTTATAAGTGAAATTCTTCTGGCAATACATCGAATTTACATTCTTTAACACAATCAACTGCATTACCCCAAGCTACGTTCAGCTAGTTTACAAAATATTTTCTGAAAGATTCCCCCTCTGGAGCATTTGATACAACTGCCTTGCTGAATGCATTGAAGCCAGGACTCTTGGTTCCGTCCTTTAACATGAGACAGAGAATGACCTGCTCATACCCAAACTCAATCATATTTTGTCTATGATTTTATAACTATAACGTAGAATGAATCGACTGAAACGTTGTGACTATATCGAAGATGAGAAGAAGTGTTTAAATTGTCCGAACAAAAGTTGGTATCAATCACATGTGTTTGAAACTAAAACTTGGGCAGTTTGTTTCAATCTTCACAGCACAAAAAAGACTTTCAAAGTACACAAGACTGACAGATTCCTGTTTGTTCGGGCCATTATCAGAACAAAAGGTTTATCCCCTTATCCGAAAAAATAACACGAAACACTCACCTGAATTATTGTCATATAACTTCAATATTTTCGTTTTGTGTTCACTACGGATGCACAAAAGGGAACAAAGTGGTCAAACATTAAAACCAAGTATCTATTATTTGGGTCTGGTTTATTGACTTTTCATTTTCCGTACTGTTTATTTGCTTGAAAAACAAAGGAAGACAATTTGAGTCACTGAACAGGCCTTTCTTTCTTACTTTATTTTTTTGCAAAAACACCGGTTAACTTTTCTTTTTAAAAATTAGTGCGAGGGAAAAATCTATTGTAAATGTAGTATTTATTTACGATACAATTTAGTATTTACAATATATATTGTGTTTAAGATTTATGAAAAAAAAAGGATTTTATTTGTGTATAATGAACAAAATAAATATATAAAAACTTCTAACAAAGAAGTATAAACTACTAGAACACACTAGTATGGCAAGATCCAAATATGTATACTGGAAACAAAAACTGTAAATAACTACAACAACAAATACGACAATTACACAACACATAACAAAAGTTGAAAACCTTTCATGAACATAACTCTAGACATAAGTAAAGAGGCGAGATACAAGAACAAATATGTACACCATTTTAACTCGCTAATCTTTTAATGTGATTTCATGTTATTGATCGGAGAAAGGCAAAATAATAAGTAAATATTTCTATGACTCGCTCGATTTTTATTTTCAAAATAACACGCGTTCTGGAATGACGTCTTGGCGTTTTTAACTGTTTTTTCCCTTTTAACCAAATAGGGGGAATCCTGTTTTTCTGTAGCCTATGAGATTCCGTGGGTCCTTTTATATTTGCATAAATATTTTATAAACTTTCAGTTCTACGGTTTAGGCGTGCATGGACTTGTAATGGACGTCAAAACCATATAGGAAAGTATAGGTCTTGATCAATACCCAACCTTCGCTCATTTCATTTCGCTCGATTGGATAAAATAAAAATAGTTAAAATTTAGGTTTCCTAGTTGTTGCCGATCTCCCTGGGGGCAACACTTGTTTCTCTATTGGTAAAAGTTGATCCTTAATTGAATCTACAGAATTCGACATGGGTTTTGAAAAGGCGAAAAAACCGCAGCTCGAAAAATGGTAGTGTCATCTATTTGTGGGTCTCACATATCTTTTATGAATTAGTTTAATCTTTCTTCTTTCTCTTTTCATGCTTTTTGTAGTAGTAGTAGTAGTAGTACTACTACTACTACTACTACTACTACTACTACTAATAATAATATTAATAATAATAATATGCTATTATTGTTAATGTAAAGAGATGAAAAATAGAGAGTAAAATCATTTTATGTCTCTTAACTCTTTCTATATGTAATGATTATTATTATGTTGTTTTTACACCACAAGCATCTGATGATTTTCACTGGAGACCAAGTGACAACGAGTCTCTTCAGTACTACAGCACTCTCCTCAATATTCTTGCTGATTTTAGTAATGCTGTTGTCATTATGGTTTCAATTCTTCGTCCGGTTTCTTTGTGAGAGAACTGAAAAATGTTGGAGCATGAAAATGACAGTTGTACCGATCATGATTGGCGCTCTTGGAACAGTCCGAAAGAGCCTTGCAAAGGGGTTGGAAGAATTGGAAATCCGAGGAGAAGCATCAAATCCATCCAGGTGACATCATTACTAAAAACAGCTAGAATAATGAGGAGAGTGCGGGAGTATTGAAAATACTTGCTGTCACTTGATTAAAAGTGAAAGTCACTAGTTACTACTGATATAAAAACTCAATGGGTACACACAATAATAACTATTTTAAAGTCTACATTTGATTAATAAAGGGGGAGGAACTAGGTTTTCTTGCAATAGTTTTATTAGTAGTGACATAAGTTCTTACAAGTTGGTAATATGGAAGTGCTGGCCGTTATACTACTAATTAAAGCAGATAAATAGAAAGTAATTATTTGGATAGGTGAATGCTGATAATATATATATATATATATAGGGTGTGTGTTTGTGTGTGTGTGTGCTTGTGCCTTCTTGTGTATCATCATCATCATCATCATCATCATCATCATCATCATCATCATCATATTTATGTTTGTATGTGGGTGCATGTGTGTGAGAGTAGGTATGCAAGTGTGTGTCTGTGTGCATTTCATATTTCACATAAATACACACCTATGCAGACGTGGCTCTGTTTCAAACTAACCACATGTGTCTGACTGACACACTCCCACGCAAGAAGAGAAAATGAATCTATCACTTCCGGTGTGGCTATGATATTAGAGAATCTATGATTTCCCGGTCCGAATGGCTTTGTGCAAGCTTTTACAAAATCCATATTGGCATATTTTCCTTATTTTGTAAAATTTGCATTCTATTTGTTTAATCTGAAAATAAAAATACTCGAAGTGAGTCATCAGTGTGAAGCGAAGGGTGGGGGTGGAGTAGGAAGCCGCACAGACTGAGATATGATAGAATCTTCGGAGAAATATCCATCGATTAAACGAAGTGCTTTTCGGATAATGGATCATCACTTTCGGCGCCCTTTTATTTGGGAGGTTTTATCGGCACTCTAGCTTCATAGGGGACACCCACTCTATGATCTTTCATTCTGATAAGCTCTAACAATGGCAGCGAGAAATGAAGCGTCCATCCATTATTCGAAACTTAATGCTGAAGGAGAGGAAACCTGATCACCAAACGTGTTCGGTCTTGCAATCCATCAAAACACAAGATTAAGCTGGATATCAAAACCCTGGCCACCCAGCAAGATTCAGATCCAAATTCAGAAAACAACGGAGCTGACCTACGTTTTTCGTTTTTTGTTAGTATCAAATCAGTTTTCTCATAATTTTACTTACGTTACATAATCTTACTTACACCGACGAGATTAGTAGGGATGAGGCTGTAGGGATGCATTTGTGGAACCGAGGAAGACATTGTCATTAGGCATGGGAGAAGATGAATCACGGAAAACCGATCGTTAGTGGGCACGTATTTTTGTAGGCGCATCACAATATATATAAAAGAGTGTATATATAAATGTATATATGTATATATACAGGTCTGCTTAGTCACTCAATAGAAACCATCACGTGACCAACATCTTTTGGCAGCATGCCGTGTTGGGGGTGATTAATTAAAAAAATAAAAAGGGGGTAATCAATGAATAGGTTACCTCTCTCGCCTTTTGTTGGGCACTGATCACTAAACAAATCTGAATTTTCAAAAACAAGCGTGAATGCTGCCAGACAAGGGATTAATTTAGCATAAACTTACATTGCAAATTTAAACCCCAATAAAAATCTATTTAGGTGGAGAATTTTCAAAAGACAAAAAAAGTTTTTCTATACATAATAAGGAGTAAATGTTTTCAGTCTAGCTCCATTGGTGCGGCCTGTAGCGTGATACATACATAGCAAACCAGCCAGACAGCCAGATCAACTTAAAAACTGAAGAAACCTATGTTGACGGTTTTGGTGACATTTATGGTTGACGGTTTCAATTTCATCTGAAGTTTTCTTAAGAATAATTGAACTTGAGTTACCTTTTGACTTCATTTTTTCCTCAAACTCTTTTCTTTTTTTCATATCACTAATTTTTCTGTATTTAATTTGTACTTTTCTGTATTTATTTCTTTGCACGATTCCACTGTCTTAACTTTCTATTTTTCTGCGTCTTCCTCTGCGTCTTCCTCTGCGTCTTCCTCTGCATTCTCTTTCTCTCCTATAACCTATCTTCTCTATTATGGCTTCTTTGTTTTCCCAATGGTGACAACATTCTTCCCAAAGTGACAACTCCAATCATCTATCCAATTAGCCAATGTTCAGATTTTGTTATTGTTTAATTCGAACATTCGAAATTCGATCTTCGCTTACCATCATCTTTGAGAATTGCCATTAACGACTTCTTTGGAATAAATTAGAAAAAACAAGTCACCGTTGCTCTATATAAACTTTACCTCCCCAAAGATCGATAATCGATCACTGTTTCATTTCCTTGCACACGCAATCCTTGTAATTGTTATGCACTAAGTCGGTATTGTTCCATCTCCGTTTACGTTGAATTCACTAAGGAAACGAATAAAAATGAAATTCTTCCCTTGCATGCTTTATTTGACATTACGGATCAAATGTAGAATTCGGACTCCAAAGTTGATTCAAGTCAAAAGCGCAAATTTTCTGATTACACCATAATCAAAATTTAATTTAATCAAAACATAACTACATAAAATAATACAAAGGGGTCTGATTTCTACATTCTACAATTAAATTTTGATTGTGGCGTAATATGAAGATTTTTGGGTGTGGATTCTACATTCAATCCGAAATTTCTTTATTTCCTGAACAATTTTCTTTTCCAAAATTACTTCAAGGTATCAGGGAATTTTTTAATCGATGTATTAGAGAATCATCACGAGAAGTGGAATAAGATATAAAATATATGAATAAATATTTGTTAAACTTATTTGAGTTTGGCACAAAATCACAAGACCACAATAGAAACATGAATTCCCAATGTAACACTTGCTTGAAAGCCTTCTGTTTACAGTTGGCGACAAAGATAGAATATATACTAATCGTAAGTAATGTTTCAAAGTATAAACATTGTATTTAAGTTCATATATATCCATTTTCTATTACAGTTTATAGAAGTATATTTACTTAAGTATTTATTTCACTCTGTTAGTATATATTAACAAATATTAATCCACCTATATTTTGTGCAATTTTCACTTAATCCATTCATTCTGATGATCTATCTTTTCGCCAGTTACTTATCAATGGA
>VCCN01006352.1:2410721-2428635 GCA_006491835.1 Architeuthis dux | reverse complement strand
ATTAACTTAAATTGCATATGTCTTATGTACCTTTCTCATTGTTTTTCGTCATTTAAAAGATTTTCAAAGTCGCTTGGAATTTATTTGTTGTTTTTTCTTCGGACAGTTTCTCCATTTCTTTCCTTTCCAATAAGACAACAAGATGTCTCAAAAGTCTCAAAAGTGGTTGCAAATTGGATATCTTTTTTTGGCTAATCATTAATGTTTGCTTTTCAGATTTTCAATATAATTATGATTTAACTTCATTTGTGAACGTTGTTTGGCAAACTGAATACATGAATTACAAACAGAAACAATATTAGTTTTTTCAAGCTCTTCTTGTGATGTTTTTATTTGTTGCTTTTTTTCATAATTGTGTTGGTTTTACTTGTTCCCTTTTGTTTATTTTGTAAGAAAAGATGAAGAGAGGAAAATCGAAAAGGAGGGAGAATGAAAAACAAGGACTCATTTGCAAAATGAGAGAAAAATCAGACAAAAAACTGAATCTGCATTAGGAGAGAGAGAGAAAGAGAGAGAGAGAGAGAGAGAGAGAGAGAGAGAGAGAGAGGGGGGGGTAGTTGGAAACGAATCAAAAGAAAAGAAATGAAACGGTTGAGGAGAGTTAAAAAAAAGGAAAAATGAACAAGCCCGGCTGCTGCAGTGTGAAACTCTGCTCCTACTTCCTTGCGTAATTCTACTATACATTTTGGAGGTATGTAAAACTTGTCAGTTTAGCACAGGTGGTAACATACCAGGCTAGAAATCGCCTGATCGCGAGTTCAAATCTCAAAAAAATGAGAAGAATAAAGAAAAGATGAGTTAAAGATGAAGAAGACGAAGAAGACATTTCGTATTGAAATAAAGGGAAAACTAGGAAAATAAAGAAAAAATAAAATGTAAACAATAAATCCGGAAAACGAAAAGACTTGTGTGTTCGATTAACGATTGTCACATCGAATTGAAAATCGACTATTTTAGTTTCGATTGATTTCGTATTGATTTGTACAGCAGCATCCTGCTTCGTTTTGCGCCCGGCAGTGATTGATTATGTGATTGCTTCTGGTGTGGGCGCTTTCAGAGAGAGAGCGAGCGAGAGAGAGAGAGAGAGAGAGAGAGAGAGAGAGAGAGAGAGAGAGAGAGAGAGAGAGAGGGGGGGAGAGGAGCAATGGATAAGAAATACGGCATGGAAATACAAACTTGGAAAAAGAGAATCAATGCATTTGAACACATTCTAAATTGAATAATGGCAAGCCATCGATTATACGTTGCTTATAAAAAATTAGAAATACACCTTATGGCCAAATCACATTGGATAAACCGGTTCTCGAACGATCACCGAAGTTAATCAATGTCGAACCTGGTCAGTACCTAGATGGGTGACCCCATGGGAATACCAAGTACCGTAAGCAAGGATGGTGAAGCGAGTGACGCCACTTCGGGTGCCTCTTAAGTCTATTTCACATATCGGAAGCCGAGACAAGAGAAACCTGTGACATGGGAACCCTGGGCAAAGACGGGGTGATGCCGTAGCCAGCGGAAAGGCACTAAAACAAAAAAGAAATTAAAAACCAGTATTGACTTCTCTTCAACTGTCTACATGCGTCTTTTATAAGCATCGTTGTCTAGAAGTGACATGAATGAGAGAAAGAAAGGAAAAGCCTACTTAAACTGACAGCTTTTCATCCAATTGCAATTTAGTTCATATTGTGCAATTGTCCGGGCTTTCTCTCAGGGTCCGGACGTGATATAGAACATAACACAATATCATTTTTACAGTACTAGGACATTGCCCGTTCCAAAGGAGTATGTTTGGAAGGGGACGGATTTTATGGCGTCTGCAATAATTGACATATAAAAAGTTTTCTGTCCGTCGTACGAAACTACGGCATCGGTTATTTCACTTCAGTTTTGGCAATTTAGATATTTTATATCTATAATTGTTAGTGTTTTATTTATTTTTTATTAGATTTCTCGAGAAGCACAGATAAAAATAACCTTAAAACGCGACACTGCACTGCCTTGTAATATATCTGGCGAATGTAAACTTTGTACAATGGCGAGTTGTCGAGTAATACAACAAGGATACATGGAAACCATTTTACCTATGTAGCCAATCCCGTTCACGAGGAAATCCTAGTGCTGCACATCTTTTTGTAAGTATCATTATTTTGTAGCACCCCTGTTCATTTCCGATCATTATAACGTCGCATTAGCGCTTCGAAAAAGGGGAAAGTGAAATGCTCAATTACCAGCAACTCCCGGACGCTAGCAAGTGCAGTTTCCAAATTAGACTAAAAGTAAAAATGGAGCATAGTATGTTTGCAAAAAACAAACAAAACATAGATACACATATCTATACGCATATGCACACACACACACACACACACACGCACACACACACACACACACACACACGGACGAGCGGCCATATAGATACAAGCACACGCCTATATATATATATTTACATATACACACACATGAATACAAAGATATGTACATATTGGTAAATACATTTCATTATAATTCAAGTAAGGTTATATACATATGTAGATCAATAAGTCCCTGACTTAATGAGGGAAAATAGCATTTACTTTACTCAAATATATTTATTTTCAACATAATCTCCTTCCTTGTCAATGTGCTTAATCCAGTGGATAATAATAATCACATAGATTGAACATTATACAGTGGATAATTTCGATCAAAATTCAGCTGATAATTGGGTTAGGCTACGGGGAAGAAACATCCACCAAATAGGATGCAACATATGGACGACCTTTGTCGTCGACGGAGGAAAATCACATTGAGAAACTGCGTGCTGTGATTCGCCTAAATCGTCGAATAACTCCGTGAATTTTCCGAACAAGTAGGAATCAGTTTATCTTTTAAAATCATCTTGCACGAACTTTTACTGATTCCTACCTCTTCGGAAACTTCATGCGAAGATTTCGACGATTTCTTCTAAAACCTTCATTGTTCAATTTAGAAAAAAGCCAAGCGCACTAGACACACGTTCACTATCGCACGACTAATTAAAAAAAACTAACCAATGTGGCTGTATGCATGTTTTTAATACAATCGGTCAAGGTCACTTCAACATAGCATTTAAGTCACAGCACGCTAAAACGTCTTATTGGCACGCTATTCTAAAAGTTCGGTTTCTTTATGGACAGACTTCGTATATATATTCGTGTGTGTTTGGGGGGGTGCAAATGCGTGATATATGAGTAACGCAACGGATTAAAATTAATTAAATGAAAAAAAAACAAACAAACAAAGTAAAAAAACTCTAAGAAACCATTGCCTTGCAGTCAGACTAGATAAGCACTTCCGGTATTTGGTTAGCACGAATAAAATGATCGATTAGTTTCGATTACGTCATGCACATTCGGCATGCTAAAAGTATCACCGAACAACTTACACTGGAGTCTTACGCGGGAAACCTTTCATTCACGAGTCACTAATATCATTGTTATTATTATATTGCATGCATTCACATGCTTACACCAGATGGTGGTTATCGCTGGAGACTGAATGACAGCGAGTTCTCTCAAATCTGCAACACCTTTCTCAGTATATTTGTAGAATCGAACAACGCCCTGGTCTAGACAGTGAGAATTCTTCCTCAAATTCTTAATTCATCCAATCTTTCCTCTAGTATGTTTAGGTACCGTTGCGCCAACTAATATATGCAAAAATCGAACTCCTACGTTTCACACTTTCTGTAGCTGCCGGTGAGATCCTAGTATTTTCCCAATTTTTCGTTTTCTTTCAGTTGCACCTTGTGGTCCGCTGGCACGTTCACATCCATCATTATTATTATTATTATTATGAGTGTCCACGCTAGTAGTAACTGGTAGCTTTCAATGGCGGTCAAGTAACAGCAAGTCTCCTCAATACTCAAGAATTATTCTCAGATTTCTAGCTGATTTTAGTAGTGCTGTCGTCTGGATGGTTATTATTATTATTACAATGGGCTGCTGGGTTATCTTTTTCCGTTTTTTTCTTTGCTCTTTTCAGATTTCTTTTTTGCTTGTTTAGTGCTTCGGATAGTAGTCTTCTTTTTCTGAAAACAATTTAAAGGCATCCATGTATAAAACACACACACACAGACACACACACACACACACACACAAAAAAAAAAGAACAACTGAGAAAAACACCCTGAAGAATTCGAAATGGTCGAAGAGTCTGGTTTTTGAAAACTGAGACACGACCCCGTGATTTCATCATAATCGTTTGATATTTGGGACAGTTTCATGACTTCCGTTCTTTACTTCATCTCCCCCTCTCTCTTAAGGTAATTTTAATTAATTCTTCCTCAACCCTGTTTTGCTGTTTCCTGTGCTAAGCCATTATTTAATTCATCCATTACTGTTTTATTCATCCATTTATTCATCAATCTTACATTGTTATCCCAGTCTTTCAATCTTTAATTCTTATATATTTTCGACTCATCATTTTTTATTCTTCCGCGTTTTACTTCTTTTGTTCTTTCATTTTTCTTTGAAACTCGTTTTTTAATCAGAGAAGATTTCTCTTATTCAATTGTTCTCTCTTTCTTTTGCCTTCTTTATTCTTCTCTCCCGTCTTTTCTTTTTTCTTTTCATAACATTTTTTCTTTCATTAGATTACTTTGTCTTAACATTTTCCGTTAGACGTTCATTTTGGCATTGTCGTTTGTGCATGCACACAAAAGATTATGAAGATTGTCACGCTCCACTAACCCAGGGTGGGTGGGTCTATCTTGAAAATCAGCATCAAAACCTTGTCTTTACTTACCTGGAATAGAGACTAATTTCCTTCCAGGTAATTAATGAATATGCATGACTCTTGGCCCATCATCGAAATTGTCTTTTAATAACAATCCATCAGCCAATTACAGCTGAATTAATTTTGACGGCAGGCATCTTCACTTTCAGAAAATCTTCCGCAGTCCAAAAAATCAACAAATTCATGTCTTTCGAAAATCTACCATGACTGCCTGTTGATCAAGTTACTTGTGACTGGTTATTCGTCCTGCAATCATAGGCAAGAAACACAGAGTTTGTGCTTATTCAAATACTTATGAGCTGTATTGTAGATATAAACCAAATTACTATTTTATATCAATTAAACACACATATGAGCAAAATAACCATTTTATATCAATATAACACACGCATATATAAACCAAATAACTATTTCATATCTATATAACACATCGATGCAGTAATGTTCATAAGTATTTGAATAAGCACAAACTCTGTGTTTCTTACATTCTATTGGTCTAGCTTGGCAACGCACCCAAATAACTATGTTAGTCAGCCTTTTCTATATCCTTGATTGTTTCTGGGCACAATTTAAGCAGAATAGAAAAACAATACTCATTTCAATTCATTTAACAAATATTTTTTCCTAAAATGTACATTTCAGAATAAACAACATGCCTAAATGCATGCTTTGTTGTTCTTGCGTAAAGTTCCCGTTTTCAATTCTTATTTTTATCATTTTCATAATTTCCGTTTGTTCAAATACTTATCAACACTACTGTATATGACTTTCCAAACAATTAAAGAAATCTCTAAGAGCAGGTATACATATATACTTATTTACACATTTAAAAAAAATTCCCATGCACAACTTTTGAAATACTTCGCAAATCCAAAAGAATAAACTAAAATACACAATTATTAGCACGACATGATTCTACATTTAGGGTACCAACATGTTCCTTAGGATGTCCTCTTTCAGAAAAAAGATGTTCCCAAGAAAATGGTTGGGAAGAACTACATCATTTGCATAAAACAAAATGGCCGCCAGCACACTCACCCAAAACCAGAATGTCATATCTAGTCTTCCAGTTGACATACCTGAGTACTTTAAAAGGCTAAATGATATGAAATTCTATATATCTATATATCTCCATCAGGAATTAAATCCACAATCCATAGAATGTTGACTTTTATAGTCAACATTCTATGGATTGTTAAAATTTCCCTGTAAAACGCTAAATACCTAGCAGCACGTTTTGGGCTGTGACCTTTTAAACCCAACATATACAAATGGTAACATACACCGTTAGAAAGCTGATAGGATTCTCTTTATAACGATATATATATGTATATACTTCCATCAGGAATTAATTCCACAATTCATAGATTTGGGCTGTGTACTTGAAGTTTTATCGCAAACTGCTGAATACTTAGCTTCACGTTTTGGGCTGTGACTTTTAAAGCCCAACAGATACAAATTTGGACCATATACCGTTATAACGCTGATATACTTTCTAACGATATATATATATATGCATATATCTCTTCATGAATTAAATCCGCCATTTTGCCTATAAAATATACTTGAAATTTCCTTGTAAAATCCTGAAATACCTATGAATTAATTATTTTATCGTAAAATAAAGTGTATTCTTGAATTCCTCATATCTGAAAACCATGATTTAGCCTTTTAAAGTACTCAGATATGTAAACTAGGAGACGAAATATGAGATTCTGGTTTTTTGTTGGTGTGTGCTGGCGGCCATTTTGTTTTATGCAAATGAGGTAGTTCTTCCCAACTTGTTTTTGGGAACATCTTTTTTTCTGAAAGAATACATCCTACGGAACATTTTGTTACCCTAAATGTAGAATCATGGAGGTGGGGGTAGCCCCTACTGGCCCCCGGACTATATGTGCGAATAAACATTGATATGTTTCCCATAACTGATATCTGTACACTAGCATTGACACATATATTTATGTATTTGTATAATATTGCGTACACATGCATATCACCCATCCATCCATCTCCATCAGAGAGAGAGAGAGAGAGAGAGAGACCCTCTCTCTCTCGATACAGAGATAGGGAGGGATTGAGAGAAAGAGATAGATGAGGGGGTTCTTAGTTGTGACCAAAAAAGGACCAGAATAACACACTCCTGTGAGTGAATTGAAGAATTCGTTTGAAAGTGCTGTTATGGTTACTTAGCGCAAAATTACCCTACAAAGGCTGGAGAGACGACCAGTCGAAACGTGGCGTTAAAAGCAACAAAGAAAGTGAAACATGTGAATGCATAAAAATAATGTATCTTTTAGATTTGAAAATTTCATAAAATTGCATGCTACTCAACCAACATGTATTTGTTGACACGTGAGTTGATCCTTAGATATTTCTGTGCTGAATATGAATGAGAATAAATATGATGGAATTGTTTCTAATTCATTTATCAAGGATCAATCTGACGGCAACATTCGATCAATGTCCAGCCATGGCTTAATGACTGACAGCTACAATATTCCTGGTCAGTTACATTTAATGCTGGAAAGACAATTTCCGATCTCCTCTATGAGTCACTCAAACTAAATTGGCTAGCGTCTGGTGACGTGTGCAAATACCAACTCCAATCATTTCACACCTGATATATGGAAGCTCAAACTGGAACCAATGAAATAAACGTAGAAGAATATAAGAGCAGGGTATGTTTATGTCATCTTCTGATCAATATGTCGCAACATAATTACATGCGCTGATATTGAAATTGCATAGTAGGCAATATTCGAGATACGACAATGAACCTTGCTCAGTTGTTCAATAGCTAATAAAAAAACAGCTCTTTATTGATTTTATGTGCATTGTTAGGCGAGGTTGTTAAGAGTTATGTGAAAATATAAAATTACTGAACAATGAGATCCAAATTATCTCTTCTCTTTGAAACAGGCTGCAACTGGTTAAGTTAATGGCATTTTAACATTTTACAATTAAATCATTTAGTGTCGAATTAAAATTGCTCATCACGATATAGCAATTCTATCCAGGTCCTGGTTGATCTTGTGCACTGTAATGAAACGGAGTCTCTGCAATTTGATTTGAATTCAGGTTTCATTGAATTCGAAGTGTATTATGCCATGGACACAGTTGACTTCTAGAAAATGTAGGGTTTTGAATTTGTATGATGTTACCTTTTGAGCATATTGCATGATTCTGATGGGAGCCTTTTTCTTTCTCTCTGTGGCTAGCTATTTAGAGAATTCATTTCTCATTACCCAGTCTTTCTATATATCTACTGGGCAGTAAGCTCCAGAAATGTATTAAATAATATACATACCAGCTCGATTTTAAAAAAATCCAGTTCAGTTAAATATTTCTTAAATTTGTAATTACAATGTGGCTGTTTATAACAATATCAAGCATTTAGTAGTTTCAGTGCTGCTTCGACAAACTTTAACATCAGTCAAAAGCTGGAGTCATGGTCTTTTGGAGAATGGTAAGATTTGCACTTGCATAAACACTGTGTAAAGATGCTGGATTATCAAGATAGGAATTTACATGGACGATATATCAATGATCGTTGCAACACACATAATAAATGAATCTAACAATGATCAGAAAAAGCTCAAACAACAAAAGATTAGACTCCATACCCACTGTCATTGCAACTATGATGATTTATAGACCTCAATTTGTATGTTATTCACTGGGTAGCTGATACTAAGTAAAGACTACCAAGTGATGTTGACTGGAACCTATGCAATGAAATACACGTTGAAGTTAACAACGCTGTACTAATAATCATTTAATATTTAATCCTGGTCATTAATTGCATCCCAGAACTAGAATTCTAATTTTTATAAATGTGTCGTTTTTCTTCTTTCTTTTTTTTTTACAAAAATCGATTTAAATCTTGTGAAACTGCGAGATGAACACGCAGTCAGTTCTGCATATTTCCGGAGAGCCTAGGGTATCGTTTGATCACGTGGCAACCGACATGCATTACGACCAGGCAGCCATTTTGTTTCGTTACGCTCTTTGGTATGATGTTCGTTTCCATTTGTAATTGTTGCCTCATTTATTAGAAACATGGCCTAAGAGAGCAAAGGACAAAAGTGAACACTGGAAGAGGGAAATGAAAGGATATGCAAAGGACAAAAGAAATGGAAGAAGTAGGAAGGACCTTTAAGGATTATGACAGGGAAATAAAAACAAAAGGCGAGAGATAAATAAAGGAGAAAGTATAAATTGAAAATGTGAAGAGAGAATAAAACAATGAAATAGAATGTATTAAAAGATAGAAATATATTTAGAGAAGGAGGGATATCGAACTGAGAAGCAAAAGACTGAAGAGATAAAAGACGAAAGAAAGACACAGAAACACAGGAAGATGAAATAAAGTAAAAGAGGAAGAAAAATAAAAGAAAGAAAAGGAAGGAGGTGGAGAAGGAGAAACTAATAAGACTAAAAAGGAAAGTAAAGAAGCATAAGAGAAAACTAAAGAAGACAAAAAAGGAAAGTAAAGAAGCAGAAGAGAAAACTAAAGAAGACAAAAAAGGAAAGTAAAGAAGCAGAAGAGAAAACTAAAGAAGACAAAAAAGGAAAGTAAAGAAGCAGAAGAGAAAACTAAAGAAGACAAAAAAGAAAAGTAAAGAAGCAGAAGAGAAAACTAAAGAAGACAAAATAGAAAATTGAGGATTTGAAAAATAGCGACAAAACAAATGCTTGAAACAAAATGACTAATGAAAACGTCAACAAAATAAAAATTTGATGGATGTTAATTAAAATCATAGATTAAAGACTTTAGAAAATTCTGAAAAATAATTAAGAAGAAGAAAAAGAAGAGAGAAGGAAAATATAAAAAAGGAAAAATGGAAAATAAAAGTGTGAAAAACATTGATAAAGAATCAGATGTGAGCAAGAAGATATAAAGAGGAAGAAAAGAAAAAGAAAACGAAAAAGATACTAGTTTTCTCTTCTAAACAAAACTGAAAAGGTTGAAGACAAACGAAAAAGAGACAAAATGTGAGAAAGTGAGGAAAATGAAAGAAAATCTAAAAACTATGACATGAAATGAAAGCAAAAGAATCTATTTCTTGAATTTTGAGAAAAGTAAAAAGGACGAGCGATTATAAACAGCATTTGAAACCGCATTCCTTTAAGTCTTCTGTCTTTACCTTTTAATTTGCTTTGTTGTCTTGTTGTTGTTGCTTCGTTATGGTTTTCAGATATTTTCATAGACAGCAACAGGAAATTGCTTTCAAATCGTTAATGTCTTTAGAAACAGTCGTCACACTGCCATGTCAATATGATGACGTCATCAAAATAATTCTTAACTTCTCTTCAAGGTGCTGATTATTATTATTACTAGTTGACCAGTGCAGTCAAATATGCCGGAATATATGGATGCACATTGCATTTTATATACGTAGATAATAGAGATTTGCATTGCAGTGAGCTTGGAGAATAGTGTTCTGTTGACCACTAACGTATTTTTTTTTATTCACCGCTACCCTAAAAAAACCGGTTTAAACACTATTGCTGTGTTTAGGTTATTCATGTGTCCTAACATTTATATGAACAGGAATAAAATGAAAAAACAAACTATCTATGCGTATCTATATATCCGGAATATCGCCTAGGCCTAACCGTCCATAGTAGATACTTGAATTTCTTTCCGCACACACTCCCCTCAATGAGTAGGGGAAATCTCCCCCTCCCCCCAAAATAGATTTTTAGTGGGGGGTTCAATTTACAATGTAATTTTATGCCAAATTGATCCCTTAGTTTGTGTCCAGCAGCATTCTCACTTGTTTTTTGAAAATTCGGTCTGTTTAGTGATCGCTGACCACCACCACTGTTTAATTCTCGAGGCACAAAGAAGCATATATAGGTGGCAGTGAGTCATAATTTCCCTTGGAATGCTAGTTTTTTAAATTTACTTTTTGTATTTTCATTATTCTTTAAATTTAACATTTTTCTACTACTGATTCTTTCTTTTTATATTTATTAAGTAAAGAGAGGAAAGGGCAAAGACTGTAGTGCATTAGTAATGGTGATGATGATTTTAAACGTGTCATTTATTATTGTCGCCTTTTGAAATCTGTGTGTACTGTTTTAATTCAGTGTAATTCAATTATACGAGCTAAATGTTGATAATTTGGCAGAATAACGGTTTCTCATCTATTCTTTAGCCTGTATAAATGTCAGTGTAATACTGAAACATGCAGAAATTGTGTAGTCACTACAGCTACAGGCCATAAGTTTAACCTGAAATAGAGTAAACAAGAACCATAAGTTCAACGATGCGTCCACAATCCGTGGTAGTAGTATCAGCAGGAGGAGGAGGAGGACGATAAGGATAATTCACCCGAAGGTCTGGACCAAGTTCCAACATGATACGGCTGGGAAAATTGATATTTAACATATTAGCGACCGACAGATCGAAAAGTGTCTTATAGAGTTGCGTGGATACATCTAAAAAGAAAGATGTATTAGAACTTTGTCTGAGGACCCGGGACAGCTCGATTGGTTGGTAGTCATGGCCTAAGTGGAAATATAGAAATATTGAAGATGGAAAACAATAACAAAAAACAAAACAAACGACTTCCACAATGCAGAAGGGACCAGTGCTGTTGTCTCTGCCATCCACACTGTACTAACACCAATGGCAATATCATATGACACAATGTCATCAACCATTGCATCAGAGACATTGATATCACCATTATTTCTACCATTACCACCCTTACCATCGTCTTTAACACTATGACTATCACCACCATTAACGATATCACCACCCGATCATCAATGGCCACTATAATCACCAACATAATCACCACAGACAGAGATTCCACTCTCTCAACTATCACTTTCAGCTTCTCCCTCTTTATCATCACCTCCACCATGATTATCTTTAACAGTATAACCATCACAATATCAGTCACCCATATCCTTTTTTAACCAGTAACATTACCAATACCATCAATTTCACCATCATGAGATGCATCATAATCATAAACCACGCTACTATTCATCACTGCAGTTAGTATCATCAAACCATTAACAGTAACATTTTCTACCGTCACTATTGCTCCAACATCCACTCTCATCACCATCGATGATGTCACAGTTGGATACTCTCCCACTACGATCAAAATCAATACCATCATGATTATTACGCCATCGATACCATCGTGGCTGGTTCTATGGCATCAATAATTAGAACTCTCTCCATCAATATCACCAGTCGGTGAACCATATTTTCCCCGTCCTGACCGCCACCATACTTTCTTTTTCCTTCACCCCGTCATTCACAGCAGATAGCAAGGCTAATAACATGCTATTGCTACAATTATTTTAATTAATAAGCATCCCTTATGTCTTCTTCATCTTTTATGTCTTCTTCATCTTTTATGTCTTCTTCTTCATGCCTTTTCTAATCAGTTCTGCCCCAGATCCCCCCAACCTATTCCTTATTAGAAACCGTCAACCAAAACTGTCGCCAAAACTGTCAATATAGGTTTCAAGTTGGTGTGCCTGACTAGCTGGCTATACATGGATGTATGTATGTATGTATGTATGTATGTATGTATGTATGAAATCATGATAATTATAAAGACATTATGTATGTATCACGCGTACATGCCACACCAATGAAGCCAGAGGGCTGTAAATTTAAACATTTACTCCTTATTATGTCTAGAAATATTTTCCCTTTTCTTTTTCAAAATTCCCCCATAATAGGGGATCAATTTGCAATGTGAGTTCATGCTAAATTGATCCCTAGTTTGTGTCCGCTTGTTTTTTGAGAATTCAGACTTTTTTAGTGATCGCTGCCCAACAAAAATAGTAACTTATTCATTGATCACCCCTTTTTCCAATTTTCTAATTGATCACCCCTAATACGGCATGCTGCCAAAAGACCTTGGTCACGTGGTTTCTATTTAGTGACTAACCAGACCTGTTCTCTTTTCTTATTGCTCACAAAGTACGGATGTTTTCTTTTGGAATTTTTTTTACTTGTTGTCAGTTTCATTTTATTTCTTTTTTTTTTGCTTGTTTGTTTTGTTTGGTCTTTTGTATTTGCATTTTTCTTTCTTTCTGTCCTTTCTTTTCTTTCTTTCTTTCTTTCTTTCTTTCTTTTCTTCCTTTCCTTTCTTTTCTTCCTTTCTTCCTTTATTTTCTTTCTTTCTTTCCTTTTCTTTCTTTCTTTTCTTCCTTTCCTTTCTTTTCTTCCTTTCTTTTCTTTCTTTCCTTCTTCCTTTATTTTCTTTCTTTCTTTCTTTCCTTTTCTTTCTCTCCTGATTTTCTTTATTTATATTTTTACTCCTTTTACGCCTGCCACTGACTCCTTCCATCCTTTTCATTTTCCCTTTCGTTTCATTCATTCTTCTTTCCATTTTCTTTGTGGTTCATTTTCCCTTCTTCTCTTCTTTCTTTCCTGTCTATTTTTCTCAACATATTCATTTGATCTTCCTTTCCTTTAGTTCATCATTCCTTCCTTAGTTATTTTCTTACTTTTATCCTTTTTCAACGGCGTTTTTTTGTTCTTTTGGCTTCCATTTTCTGTGCTGTCTCTTCTACCAATTTTTATCCTTATTTTCCCTTCCTTCCTGCCTTCCCCCCTTTCCTTCCTTCCTCCTTTTTCTCCCTTCCTTCATTCCCGCCTTCCTCCATTCATTCATTTATTTCTCTTCTTTCCTTGCTTCCTTCATTACTCCTCCCGCTTCCTCCCTTATTTCCTTCCTTTATTCATTCCTTCTTCCCTCCCTTCATTGCTTTCTCCCTTTTCCTTCCCTCCTTCCTTGCCCCTTCCTTCCCCATTCTTTCCTTTCTTTCGCCTTCTTTCTTTCTATCTTTCTTCCTTTCATTCTTTCTTTCTTTCTTTCTTTCTTTCTTTCTTTCTTTCTTTCTTCCCCTTCCTTCCTTCCTTCCTTCCTTACTGACGTGTAATCCATGTTCGTTCATTTCCTTTCCTCATCAAAACCGAATCTCCATGACAAGGCCAGTTGCTGCGTCTTCAAACTTCGAACTGACTTTTATCCGTTCACACCGTATATGATGCTCTTTTGCGCCATGCGCGTGTAGAGACACTGGGCGTGGTTATTAATTCCCAAATACAAAAGCACATCAACGAGAGATGAAAGTTAAGGATTTTAGTCAAAAGGCAAGAAGTAAAAAGATCAAACAAAAAAAGATACAATTTGCAACCACATTTCAGTGGTCGGGTGATCTGGTGAAACTACAAAATAAAAATTTCCAGAAATGCCGATACGGTGATATTCATTAAAATTTAAAGAATATTTGATTTTAAAAAGGCAGAGCAATTCATGTTGGCTGTTATTCTTGGAAAATCCATCATAGTGAAGCACTTTACTGTAATTAGAATACAAGACAAGGGAAGTGCGTTAACAAAAAACACCAGGATGGCGTTTGATTTCAGAAATCAGAGCTATAGCCCTCTTAAGTGGAAAGTTTCTCATATTGAATTTCATTAAGAAGAACAATCTTTCCGTATTTGAAGTATGCACTGAATGGTTTTCCAAATTCATAATTTTGCTTGAGAAACAGATGGGAGCCCTCTTAGTCGAAATTCGTGGTAGTTGGAAATCCTGGGATTACATGCAGTTAATATTGAATATTAAAGAAAGAGTTTGTTGGCATACAAGATGTATTAAACAGTACAGTACAAAATGAGAAGATAGACGGCTTGGTAAGAAATGTGCAAACGCCCGAGATTTGACCATGCACGTTGATGGCATGTGCACAAACCAGAAGCCGCCCTAGAGAATAAAAAGTGCAAAATTCTCTGGGACTTTAAAATTCAAACGGATCACCGAAACCAGGTGAGAAGATAATATGTATTCATTGAAAACATAAAGAAGATGATCGGTCGGCTGTTCCAGCTACGTCCATTAGCCGACCGATCATCTTTTCAGAGACAAGAGAATAACATTAAAATATAAGAAAAGAAAAGAAGTTGTTGGTCCTCCATGTGCATCAAAGGTCGACGTACTGTGACGCATTCTTTCCTCCACCTTGGTTAAAGCAACTCTTGCCACTGTAGCTTTTTTGTTGGATGAAAGCGAGAAGGACTATATTCATTTCTCACATCGATATGTGTTTACTGACCTATGCCTTGTTGGCGGTTGGTGACTTTTCCTTCCTCGGGTCACTGGCGATAGGTACTCAATACAACTGAACATGAGCCTCCCACAAGTTGTGCCATTTCAGAAATGTTCTGATCTAGTCTTTTGGCAATAACGATCTGGCATTTTATCAAAGTCACTATCTCGTCCATAACTGTGGCATTCAAGACATCAAAATGAATTACTCGAGACCGGCTTACCTGCTTGTATACCTCTGACCCTTACATGCACAGTTCTTACGAGACAGTAGCTGTCATTCTTGTTACACATCGCTGGTCATAATATTTGGGCTCATCTGTGTATAAGTATAAGATCGTTTTCAGATGAGAAAAAAAAGAAAAGAAAGAAGCAAATGGCAATACAAATATCTACAATGAGAACAAAAGCGAAGGCAACTGGTATACACACGAAAGAAAAAACAAGGTAAAAAGAAAAGAATGAGAAAAAGTAACGGGTCAAAAATGATAATACGTGTAAAAATAAACTAGAGACAATGTATGGAACGAAATTGAAATATTTTCAAAAAGATTGAAAAAGATAAATCCTGAAGAAAAAATAAAACCAAAAATCCTTTCGTCAACTAACAACTCCACCTACGACGAACCAAACGAATTACTAATAAATTAAAAACAAAACTGAAATAATGGAAAGAAATAATTATCACAACAAAAGCAGGTTGGCCGCCATATTAGAAATGGTGTGGCTGTCAGCTATGTTGATTAGTATCCGTCATGTTAGTGATGATGTCATATGACTCAAAGGCAAAGGTAGCGATGCTATTTGATGTGAAAAATATACTTGCACAGCCTTGGCCTACCTCTGTTTACATGTCGGCTGCCTAATACAAAAAAGGTTGGCATGAAATAAAGATCAACTGATAATATCAAAAAGCGAAATAATATGCAAAAAGCAAAGCAACACAAAAAAGCTTCAGAGGAAAATATTTTTTAATAGGAAAGGAATAAAATTATACATTCGCTCATGTAAAAGGCTTATTTGCATACACAAACACACACACAAGTGTTCAAATACATATAAATGTATGCTCGTGTCCATCTCAATCACGTACATTACCTATGGATCGCAATCGCTCTATGTATCATCTATGTCTGTCTATTTATATGCAGATATTCATGTATGTACCTATTTAAGTCTTCACACACACACACACACACACACACACACACACACACACACACACACACACACACACACGAATGAATGGCTTGGCTTCGCGAACGAAGATTTTCGGGGAGTGTTTGCCACAGCATTAGGACCATAGACGGTGGAGCCTGTGTGCGGAGTAATCCTCCAGCCTGAAGTTTTAAGGTGAAGTGCGACTTACCATGGGTCGACCCCACCCTTTAAACCAAGGGTTTACATCCTATGGACCACCGGAGTGGCGCGAATAGGAGCAGAGCCCATAGGTCGTAGGTTTGACAGGAGTGTCCTTCTCCTGACAGATGCCCGAGCTAGCTATGGGGGTATTCCGCCCCTTTTGTAGGAATGTTCCGACAGTAAGGCTGAAACATCCCGTAATTGGTAGGTGCCTGAGTTGGCTATAGAGTTCTACCGAACCTTTGAAGGAGAATCAGGACGGAACGGATGCCTGAAAGTATGGTCACATATTATCATGATAGCGCAGCTGTCTGCAAAATTAAGTACAGACCCTGGTCACTCCAACAAAAGCAGATGTGCGCTGACTATGGGGTTCTGCTAAACCCGTCAGAGGAGTGACCCGACAGTATTGCAGCCTGAGCAGATTCGAGCCCAGATCCAAATCACACAATAAAATAAAATAAATCCGCATCTAGTTTTTAAGTTTTAACTTAGTAAAGTCCACAGTTTCTCTCCTACCTGTTTGTAGACCCCAAGCTTAAAAAGGGAACAGTTATAGTTGGTGCCCCACCTTATACGATTCCTATAGTATTTCCTTTTAAAATAAACACCCAACGAATAAAAATCAAGGTACAAAAATATACAGTTTGTCACATTAATAACTGGATTAGTTCGTATTTAGTATGCATTTTAAAAACAGAGAAATGTGTCAACTTAACTTTTAGCAGTTGAACAGGTTAGTTGATATTCGCATGGCTGTATCTACTCGGGCTCTAGTATGCTTTTGAATAATTTTATCTTTGGCCAACTCTGACACTGATAAGACAACCCTTATGATCACCTGCCTAATACGGTATTGGTTTTCCATGTGCCCGCGAAACAGCTCTTGCCAGATCAGACATGTACACGTCAATTTGTAAATGAATATGACACTATTTAGATCATGATTTTTGTGAGGACGTAAAATTGTACAATTTGCGTTACAATCGTAAAATGGACACAGACACAGACACAGACACAGACACACACACACACACACACACACACACACACACACACACACATGTACCAGATCGCGAAATGATTTCTTCCCTGGGATTTAACAGATTTGACTTATCACTAAAGCTTAAGATTCTATATAGTTTTTCTAAGCAGATTAGACATTTACCCCTAAAGCTTATCTAGTTAGTATTTCCCTTTTTTTCCTTCGGGTTTTTCCTTTTTTTCCCTTACTTCCCAAATGTATTTCGATAGTGTGGTGCTAAATCTATATTTATTATGTTTGAACTCATGGTTTGGTTGTATAGCCTACTCTTCCAATTCGATTTTGCCGCCCCTAGATAATATTTGACTCTATTAGGGGCCTCTATTATACGTATTGTCGCCTTATAAACTACGTATTTTGTCAGACACTGCCTATTTACGGGGCACTGTTCAGGGGTCTTACAATTACAATTGGGTCGGCTTTTGCTAGCTCTATCGTTATCGGTACCAAGTAATTTTCTGTTGTGAGTGGTAATTATTTTTGCCAAGCTAATTTTGAGGGTGTTACGATTGAAGCTTATTGAGTGGGTTACTTTTGGGAAAGTGCTTGTCTACTTATATGTTCCCAATGTTACAGTTCGCTGTTTTACAGTAGGGGTGGGGGTTGAACCAGCTACACCTTTATTTTCCGCTTTTATTTTTTTTTGGTGTGTGTGTGT
>VCCN01006352.1:2292206-2306088 GCA_006491835.1 Architeuthis dux | reverse complement strand
TATATGTTGATATGTAAACCTGTCTGAAAGGGCATACAGCCAGTATAATGCCGTGGTGCAATTTTTAGGAATGTAAGTATAGATATTTTCTCCGAAGAGAACACACGTAAAGGACATGTGTAAATAACTTGGGACAAAAGGTAAATTTAGCTGAAAGCAAAAACAAACAGTGCGAAAAGAAGGTATTGAGCGGAGGATGAAAAACTTAAAAAGGAGATGAAAATAAAAAGAGATGGTGCAAACATGAAATAATTGAATAGAGTCAAAATGGAAGAAAAAGAAAGAAAGAAAAATATGAGTCAGTAAAAACAGTACAACTTCTTATAAATAAAATTAGAAATTTGTTAAAAAATGTTTAGAAAGAAGAAAGATGGATAGAAATAAAAACATGAAAACGAAAAAAGGAAAAAATGAAGAAAAGATAACTCTTTCTTCAATTTTGTTGTCTTCTCTTCACTGGTGGCAATCCAGTATAATAACGTCCATTATATGCGGTTAGCATCTGTGCAACTTCTGTTGGCCCCTTGGAGTCACGAAGGCTGTATTTATCTTGTGTGTAGGGGGCTTTGCATTCATGGTCGACACAACTTTTGCTCTTTTTTATTAACCAAAAACTCGAATTTCGCGGCTAGAGACTGAGTGTTTGGCCTGAGAAATATTTGTATGGTGTTATGTCTTCATGAACAGTGGGTGGGGGTAATTCTGCATATGTATCTCACGGTTTTCCCATGATATACAGAGACCTGAATACACTAACTTTAAAATAATAACATGTTAATGTAATCTTTTGACTATGTTATTACATGTAAAATTAAAGAACATTTTGTACCCATTTAAATGATGTTTTTTTACAGGAATAGTTTAAATATTGTAATACATTTGTCTTTAAATAATAATAATGTCGTCAGTCTAAGGACACCGCTCAAAATTAAATTTAACACTGTATTTTCCAATAGTAAGATGAAATAATTTGTTTATATTATTTTTTAAATTTGAATTTTGGTAGTTGCGATATAGTTAGTCACGTGATCATGCAACTACATAAGCTTAAGCGTTCAGGACAATGGATTCTGAGGATGGATGTTCGAAGATTGCCATCCACATCTACAGCACAAGTGGTGGCTATTTGGATACAAGATAAAACGCATCATACACATGGGTACCTTCTTTGACTTTCAATGAGCAATAGTAAAATGACTGCCTTTTCGATGTAAGAAAAGATGTAAGCCAAACATATGGTTTGAAAATAAGTGTGAACACCATAAAACATCGCTTAAAGATATTTGGGTTCTTCCGATTAGATACAGACATGTATATAAGTACGTCCTGTTTTGACAAGACACATTATTATAAGAGGCCGTCAAGAAAAAAATGCGTGAATACAACAGAACTGATTATATTCTCTTTACAAATAAAACAAATGATTTCCGCGTTGAAAAAAATTACTTCTATTAGTGAGAAATTCTAGTTGTAACGTTTTTCTATTCTTTGTCGTTCCTACATTTTGGCAAGGGATGTATTTAGCCTTTCTGTACCCGTATTTAGACGGAGGAAAAGAAGTGCAAAAAGGCATAATACGCTCGGGTTCTTCACACAGTTATTTTGCGCTCTGGCTATGTTTTTCCAAGTCAAACTTTGGGTCCTTAGGGACGCTGTGTCAGAGCGTTGTTCATTTTACCCCGTTTAATCCTCGTTCTTTATTATTTTTTCATTTCATCTTATTTTACAGCAAGACCAAACATTGAAAACGAGGCTGGTTGCTTAATAATGAAATTGAAGATTGAAAAAGAAGTCAAGACAAAGATAAAACATTGAGGCCAACAAACATAAACATGAAACATAGATTGAAGACGTATAAAGAGACGGGGGCGTAAGTATGCGAAAGAATATAAGTATTAATACATGTGGGTGTGAGAGAGCGAGAGTGATAGAGACAGAAGGGGGGTGAATTTCTGCAAAAGAATATGTGATAGTGATTCGTTATAACGTATATTTTTGAGTTATTTATTTATTTATTTATTAAGCTTGGCTTAGTTTAGCACATGGCCACAATAGTGGAACACTCAGTGAGTATCAAATTCATTTGAAAATTAATCTGCGAAACGGGTTTGTAAACAGTCGGGTCACGGCACTTCAACGTTACATTTTTATTCATTTATTGTTGTTTCGATTTTACCGTAAATATTTTTGTTTATAATCTGATGCTTCATAATGTATGTCAGTTTGAGCGCCCTACAGAACATATAAACAATTTTTAAGTTAATTCTAATTCCCTTATACTGTGTATATCATTTGTGGGGATGTCTGTATTTTCTCATCAATGACTCGATATAGCAATTAGTGTTTAGAGATTGAAACTGCAATGTTCCTGCACCATTATCCGGTGCTCGTTCAAAACTATTTTTCATCGTGGCCGATATTGAAGATAGACGAATAAGATTATTTTTCATATATCCTTGGTTCATTAATATTAGCAACCCTCAACCAAAACTGTCACCAAAATGCCAACATAGGTTTCTTCAGTTTTAAGTTGGTCTGGCTGGATATGTTTCGCGCGAACAGGCCGCGCCAACAGGCCGCGCCAATGGAGCTAGAGGGTTGAAAATTTAAACATTTACTCTTTATTATGTCAAGATCCCATAGGTTTTTATAGGGGGGTTCAATTTAAAATGTAAGTTTATGCTAAATTAGTCAATTCGTTTTTGCCCAGCAGTGTTCAGGCTTGTTTTTTGAAAATTCGGACAAAAGGCGAGAGAAGTAACTTATTCATTGATCAACCCTTTTCCAATTTCTGAATTTATCAACCCCAACACGGCATATTGGCGAAAGACGTTTGTCACATGACAGTTTCTATTGAGTGACTAACCAGATCTGTATTTTTCATATCTCTTCGCTGACGGTTCATTAATATATTTCTACAAAAATCTTGTGGTTTATTATAGATAGATACATACATATCCGTGTCTATATATAACCATTGATTAAATGTCCCCATAGATACGAAATCTTGCATCAATATGTATGAAATAAGAGGGCATGTTCTAAGGAGTTTAATATATCACACACACCCAAATGTACACTCTTATCTACACGCACATATATTTTGTTGATTTGCTCTTAAAAATCAAAAGGCCGCCATATTTCCCGAAGAGTTATTCAACCCTTGAACTCTCGGTTGCATGTTTATGGAAGAATCAAAAACATTCGTTCATTTTGGGACCTGGTGATTTCTTCAAGGTTACACTAATATAAATCGATATTAAGTAATTGGATAATACACCCAACTCGGGAGTAAACATAGAAAAACTATAAAAAATATCTCAATTAATTAGTAAAGATTATATATCCTTCTCGGAAATATATGGAAACGAGTTTAAAAAACTGCTGCCTAAATAGCCGTTTATATGGAGAGCTGATGTATTGAGAGACGCTTGAATGTGGATGGGTAGATAAAGTGAAGATATATCAGCTGAAAATGAAATGATTTATAATTGACATAACTAATATGATGTGCAAGCATTTTTACTAATATTTCGTACTCTCTTCTTTGTAAACCATCGTGGCATGCTAGTGATGAGACATTTATATCAAGATATCTGGCAATAGGGCAGGGCATGACACAAATGGATTCATTTCTTCCCCAACTGTATTAGTGCGAATTGACGTCATTTGAACTCGGTTTACTTACTCTGTTTTTTATTCAGGAAACTGTTATACCACCCTGCATCACCAGTAAAATAAGTCACGAATTACAAAAGAAATAAAGTAATAGAAATCATTCGACTCATATACCGAAAACTGCAAAACGTATTGAACATAAGAAAACGGTCGTCTAATTCGGAAGTTTACAGAAGCCCCCTAAAAACATGTTAAGAAGAATTTCCTAACATAAAACTGATGCTGAATATGAGAATGCTAAATACAACAAGAATACTGAGAATAATATTGGTGTCTCAAAGAGATATGATGTATCTATGTATCCGGACTCCGCCAAGCCCTAAACGTTCATAGAAATGCTGCAAACACACACACACACTCCCCTCAATGAGTAGGGAAACTCTTTTTTGTTTTTTTAATATTCTCCCCCAAAATACGTTTTTAGTGGCCCCCACTAAAAACGTATTTTGGGGGAGAATAATTTACAATGTAAGTTTATGCCAAATTGATCCCTTAGTTTATGTCCAGCAGTATTCTCCTTTGTTTTTCTTTGAAAATTTGGACTTTTTAGTGATCACTGCCCATCAACACTGTTTAATTCACGAAGTAAAAAGAAGCATATATAGGTGGCGGTGATTCATAATTTCCTTTGGAATGCTAGTTTCTAGATACACGGTAAAATTTTATTATTTTTCCACAATATTAGATTTTGTAGTAAATCTTTGTAATGTTCGACTAAAATTACTGTATGAGTCTGAGATAGAAATACCAGAAAAAATACTTTTTGTTTTACCACACAAAATACCAATATTATTCCTAGAGATTAGAAGAAAGGCAAACATGTTTATCTTTATTTTTGGCGCATGAAAAAAATTAGAAGAAAAACTGGAATTCCATAAAGCAGCAATGGTTGAAAAGAGACACACGGCAGACATGTTTGCCATTGTCTTTATTGTCCAACCTTAAAGCCAAGAAAAGGAGAAATGCAACATTCGTCTGAATCCGTCTGAATCCCACAGGGATGTGTACACATCACCAATAAAAAAGAACAATTTAATACTTAAAAAAGATAACGATGTTTTGTTCTGCAGAAAAGGATTATACAAAAAAAAGAATAAGGTGATAAAAAATGCAGACGATAACTATTGGACAAAAGACAAAAACGTTGTCACTGTGCAGCAAAGTATTAATGACAGCAAGGGGTCGAGCATAGCAGATGTGAGGGAAAATATGTCTTCAGATGCATGCATATCATTGTTGTAATGCGTAATATTTTGTTACTGTATCAGTGGAACTAATCATTTGTATTAATAAAAATACTTTATTAATAAGAAGAAAAAGAAAAAGTGAAGAAAAACACAAAACAATAGAAAGGAGATAATGATGTTTTTTAAAAGAAACAGTGGGGAGAAAAATATAAAAAGAGAAATATAAAAATAAAAAGAGGAAATGAATGAGAAAAAAGAATAAATATATGAAACGATATATTGAGAAATATGCCAAAACATGAAAAAGTACAATAAATAAGAATGAAAACAAAATATTGAAAGACAGAAAACAAAATATTGAAAGAAAAAACGGAATGAATGAAAAAATAAGAAAAGGAGAAGAATAAATAGATAAATGAATAGGTGGTTGAATTTAATGAATGAAATTAAACGCCGCGGAAAATGAATAAAGGTGAAATGGAGAGAGAGAGAGAGAGAGAGAGAGAGAGAGAGAGAGAGAGAGAGAGAGAGAGAGAGAGAGAGAGAAATACTAGAAGGAGAAATACGAAAAGCAATGAAACGGGAGAAAAGGAAAGAAAATGAATTCATAAACGATTGCATGGATGTGAAAATGAATGAATTAATGAAATCTAAACAAAATGAAAACAGGTCTGGTTAGTCACTCAATAGAAACTGTCACGTGACCAACGTCTTTTGTCAGCATGCCGTGTTGGGGGTGATCAATTAAAAAAATGGAAAAGGGCTGATCAATGAATAAGTTACTTTTGTTGGGCGCTGACAAGCGTGAATACTGCCGGGCACAAACTAATTGACTAATTTAGCATAAACTTACATTGTAAATTGAACCCCCATTAAAAACCTATTGGGGGGAAGATTTAAAAAAAAGTTTTTTCTTGACATAATGAGTTTAAATTTATAACCCCTACCTCCATTGGTGCGATCTGCACGCGCGACACATACATAGATAGCTAGCCAGCCAGCCAGACCCACTTAACAACTAAAGAAAACTATGTTGATATTGACAGTTTGGGTTGACGGTTTCTAATTAAAAGTAACAAAAAGGTGCGAAAAAGAAACAAAAGAAAGGAAATTAGTTGAGAACAAGTGAAAGAAAATGACAAAAATTCTTTAGAGAACCAAAGAAAACTCCGCCATTTTTGTGGTTGACAAACCCATAACGTGTGAATAAGCCGTGTAGTGTGGCCTGGTCTTCCATCCAACCAGAAAGTTAGGATTTTATTTGTTAAACTCTGTAGGAATAGAACATTATCGCATTATCCATAGGAGAAAGTGGGAAGCAGACACAAAGAAATAGTCCATGCCTTTCATCCATTACTTTCATTGTTTTCGATAATTTTATTCCATTTTGCTGTATTGCTTTTGTTTGTATTTTTCTTGTTATTCTTGGCGTGCGTTTCTTTCTGTTCCTTTGAGTCCAACGTTTATCTGTTCAAACATCCTCTTACCTTGTACTTTTTGTCTCGTTTCTTTTCTCTTCTCTTTCATTATCTGTCCACGTAGAATTTATCGATTCAACCCCTAGCCTTCATCCTTACACCAACCTTTTTTTCCTTTTAAACATCTTCTTTTTTGTTCGTAACCCCCACATTCTCTACATAACTTTCTTTCTTTTCGATTTTACCCCCACCCAAATTATTCGTCTTCCTCACATCTTAATAACTCACATCATCATTATATTGGGTCCTCCTCCTTTTTCACTACATGTCACTCTTTCTTTACTCTTCAATTTACCAGCTTCCAATCCCTTTTCTCTTCTTTTCCAATTTTTCATTCTTTTCATTTTTCCACCTCTTTCTCTTCTTGCTCTGTATCTCGCAACAATTACAATAAAACTACTACTAATAATAATCTTGTTCATTTTCTTATTCAAACTCTCTTCTTCTTCTTCTTCTTCTTCTTCTTCTTCTTCTTCTTCTTCTTCTTCTTCTTCTTCTTCGTTTTTCTTCTTCTTTCTACCATTCCCTCAAAACCCTCTAAATTCTTTCTTTTGCACATCCTGTTTTGTCCTTTTCATTCCTCTTTTCATTCCTTTCAATGCATCACCTTTTCTTCCCCCGCTCTGTAATAACCGACCCACGGCACCCCATCCCTTATCTTTTCTTAATCCTTGTCCCATTTCGTTGTTCTGGGGTCTTAGGTTGACACACGAAATTACACAACGAGCAAAGTTTGTACGGGTGACAGCTGTGCCTCTCAGCACATAAGAGCCCGGAACCCAAACAATCAACCCCATACCCTCAACACTTTCCAACGCCACCCGACATCGTTTCTCCCATATATCGCGTGCCGCTTCCCCTGGTCATCCTATCCCCCCCACCCCAAGGATAGCCGATTGCTTGACCAGCTGTTAACCAAAGGAAAAGATGACAATGGTTCGTTTTTAATCTGGACGCCGGAACAAATATTTATGGAAAGAAGTCTGGAAATGTGAGGTAAGAGAAGGTGGGGAGCACGCAGTTATTCAAGGTGTAAGAGAGGAGGACACTGTTGAAGAAGAAGAAAAAGAAGAAGAAGAAGAAGAAGAAGAAGAAGAAGAAAAAGAAGGAGGACGAGATAATATTACAGAAAGAAAAATAGTGACAAGGATAAAACAAAATGCACAAATGCACAAAGAATAATTAAAGAAAAAAAAAGAAACGCTATTAAAAGTGGAAGGAAAAGATGAAAATGCAGAAAGGAGTAAAAAAGAAAAAAGAAGGAAACCATAGAAAGTGAAGGAAAGAATGAAGAAGTAGAAGGGAGAGAAAACGTAAATAGAGAGAAGAGTGCAAAAAGTGTTCGCAGGAAAGAAGGTTTCGAATAAAGAAAAGCAAATTAGATAAATTTGAAGAATGGTTAAAAACACAGATACGCCATTACGAAAAAGAAATGTGAAAACTAAATATGTAAAAGAAAGAAAAAGAAACAAGAATAGAAGAAAGGGATTAAATGAAATAATAATAAAAAGTAAAGAGTGAATATCAAATACTATTAAGGAGAAGGAAGACGAGGAGAAGAAAAAAGAAAGATGAACGATGAATACACTGAACAGAAATCTAAATCTAGTGATCATTCTTTATCGCTTCTGGACTTTTTCTAGTTACACTGTTATAAGCATTACTGACTTGCATCTTTTCGTAAAAGATTCGATCGGAAACATCTAGAAATAGTTGTTGACGATGTGTAACTTTGACAAAATATTTTATATTGAAATTTGAAAGTCTAAAAATTAAAATATATACTTGCCGCTTATGAGTATCTACGCGCGTGTGTGTCGGTTCCATTTTGACAGTAAATAGTTGAATAATTGATTCAGAAAACGAAGTTTAAATTCTTTTCTAATTGTGTCGATAAAGACATACATTTAATCAGCTCTGATCCTGTAACAATTTTTCATTGTAGATTTACTTAACTATATCTCTATAAATAGGAAATGTAGCCTTCTTAAGACGGTTGGGTGCCAACTTTGACGGCCTTCCGGCAGCTCCTGCAGCCAAGCTGATGCCAAACGTATCACACTGCTTTCCTTTGGACTACATCAGCGAGGCAGACAGAGGGATTCTGTCGACTGGGCATCCCAGGATCTCCATACGCCTGGCCCAGGATTATGCCCTGGAGAGGTCACCAGTATTGTTTTATTGTCTAGCGAGAGAGAATGGTGTTTACAGTTAAATACAATTATATGACCCCTTAGTGTTTTGAAAGTAGAATTTTAAAAAATGCATCTAGTAATCCATCCCTCTGATAGGAAAGTTCAGTCTTTGGAAGAACATGAAGAGCCAAAGGTATTACTGATTCTAAACAAGAGTGGTGTTTGGGCGGGGTGTAGCAGTCTGTTTGCTTTAATAGTACTAGGGTCGGTAAAAAAGTAATGCCTCCTGTTCTTCATTAATTACAACAGTTTTAATAGTAGAAGCACACAAAATGAACACAAAAGTTTCAGGATTCCAAATCTAGTCCTCAACATAGTCTACTTCCTTCTCAATCGTAGTATTCCACATTTCAATGAGCGCATGTATAATCTGCTTTCGTAGCCATGTGCGAGTTGCCTCTTTCACTTCATCATTGGAGAACCGCTGTCCTCCGTGAGCCCCCATCATAGGCCCAAACAGATGAGAATCTGAGGGTGCCATGTCATGACTGAGGCAAGGTTGTCCAGCAATGTGCTGTGATTGCTTGTCTGGTCTTTAAACTGCAGGGAGGCCTTGCATTGTCATGTTTCAAAAGCACATCGCTCATCTTCAAATGCGGCCTAGCTCGAAGAAGCCTTGCTCTGGGTTTTGACAATGTGCTCACGTAGTAGTCAGAATTAATATTTGTGCCATTCGGCATAAACTCTAACAGTATGACTTTTGATCCCAAAACAAGAAGCCTCTACGAGGCGATTATACATGCCATCATTCAAAGGTGGAATACTATGATTGAGAAGGAAGGAGACTATGTTGAGGACTAGATTTGGAATCCTGAGACTTTTGTGTTCATTTTGGTATGCTTTGTGTGCTTCTACTATTAAAACTGTTGTAATTAATGAAGAACAGGAGGCATTACTTTTTTAACGATCCTCGTATATAGTGAAGAGAGAGTGAGGAGAGAGTGTGATAGGCAATGCTGCCAGAAAAGAGAGTGTAAGCTTAACACCTCCGGATTTAAGATTGATGTAAAAAGCCCAAACAATACATGAAGGCTTACATCGGCATATACATAATATTGTGTTTATTCCTACCTAATTCTGTATCTGCGGAGTGCGTACGGCTTTCAGTATACTTATGAGATAACTCTCTCCATACAAATATTCAAGTGTATAGGTATTATGTTAATACCTCAAATGTTTTCCCCTCGACTATCCCAAGTTATCGTTCTATTTACCTGATGGGATGGAAAATACTGTCATTCAATGACAGTAAACAAATCCCATGGTTAAAGGTTTGAAACCATTGAACTTTTCTTACAAAAACAAGTATTTAGCCATGAACAACATTCCACCACAAGAGCATTGGAGAAGCAAGAGACTTGAGCAGACAAGAATGGGGAAACAGAATAAAACTTTTTCTTACATTAAGAATATTGATTTGTGGAATTCTTCAATACTTAGGCATAAAAGTATTTTAATATCAAGTGTGAATACTTTTCTTTTTTGCGAAATTATATGATTGTTTGGTGTTCTGTTCTTGAATTGGAAGACTACTGTGGAAGTTGCATAGGTCATATGAGTTATACAATACTTTCGTTAAAGGTTTTCTTTATAGACATTCTCAGAATCATGAAATGCTTGTATGATAGTTACTCTAACTACAGCTTGCAACGCGATTTGTGTTCCTTAGTTATTTTTTAATTGCTTATGTGTAAAGAGTATAGAAAATGGCTATTATTCCCTCCAAACATTGCTTTTGTGGCCAGGATACTGATAGTCATATGTAATTGTTTTGCTTACTTTATGTGATTAAAAATGTGCAAAATCCCTGGTGTCCAATTGAAAATAAGTAGATTTCAAATTATCACCGTCCTGGACTCAACAGCCAAGTATGAAGGGTATAATGTTCTATACTTTTTAGACATAATCAATCAGAAAATAACACTTATTACCTGGGAATAAAAAGACTAAATAAAAGGTTGCACAGTGTTATCTCCGAGTTGCCCGATCAAACACAAAAAACACCTACCGTGTAATTTTGATTGTGCCTATTATGTATTAAACGTCCATCGTTCTAATGCTGATCTGACTTGAATCCGGCCTCTAACCTAACTGGGTGACTGTCACTTCAAACATTTCCTCTGACCAGACTTCTTCAAATGGAGCTTAGAACAAAATAAAGCATCGTAAGTCATTCATATTAAAATTTCATCATTTAATGAATGATTTGCGATTGTGGCCTGAGACCCTTCTCTCTCCCTCCCTCTCTCTCTCTCTCTCTCTCTCTCTCTCCTGCCTTGGCTTCTCGGCCTTTTGGCTAAGATCAAAGTGTAGTATCTGCGCTTCGAGACCGCCATGGCCTCGAAGTTCGGAGAAACACGGCCCTTCGGGGGTCCTTGTGGCATGCTCGGGTATCTTCGGATACCTGGGAGAAGTTGCACAGGATATCTTGGCTAGCTGGTCGAGAGGCGGTCACCCCATTAGCACACACGGGATCCGTCCTGAGGAGCTTTTGGACCCATTCTCCCCCCTCAGGTCTCTAGTTACGGGGACATGGGATCCCCACCCCTATCCCCGTCCTCGTGTCATTTGTCTCAGTGACAGGGATTTGGGATTCTTCCCCCTCAGGTCTCTAGGAATAGGATCTCCACCCCCACCTCCCTCCTGCACGTTCGCGTGCTGGCCAACCACACATTAAAAAGACTTCATGTCAAATTTGCCGCCGTGGGGAGGAGAATAAAGAAAGGCCCTTCGGGGTCCTGTGGCATGCTCGGGTATCTTCGGATACCTGGGTGAAGTTGCACCGGATATCTTGGTAAGCTGGTCGCGATCCCCATTAGCAAACTCGGGATCCGTCCTGAGGAGCTTTTGGACCCATCCCGGTCCTCGTGGCATTTGTCTCAGCGACAGGGATTTGGGATTCTCCCCCCTCAGATTTCTAGTCACGAGGACATGGGATCCCCCCTTCTGAATCCGGCAGTAAATGACCCAAGGGTCGATGTACCGTTAAACAAATCTATCTATCTATCTATCTATCTTACTGTATTTCTTTTGCTTTTTGAACATAATTAAATGTTTCCCTTACGCTGGCTACGGCCTCAGCAATCCCTTCTTGGGCTCCACATCGCACTTGATCGGCGATGTGTGAATTAGAGAGGAGAAATGGATCCATGCCTTATCCAAAGGGCATTAGTGCGAATCGAAAATAAACTGTCCCGCTCGGGGATTGAACTCGGCTCATCGAATCGATTCTCCGTGCCGTTACCTGCTCGGGCACCGTCCACCTCTTTGAACTCAATTAGTTTTCTAATTATAGTTTTCCGACTGTACAGTTATATAATTGAATACACTTATCTGTTGAAGAATTATGTAAAGGAAATTGTTTGCATAAATTCGTCTAAAAGTAACATCAAGATTGAAAGAAACGATTTCTGGATTCATATGCATGCAAACCAAGGCTAACTGTAAATAAGGCCTCCAAGCCATGTGACTGATTCTATCAGTTCAATTATTGGAGGCGGGTCAAAGTAGTCACTTACAGACAAGCAGTCAGTTAGCAAGTTTGCTCACAGTTTGTCTTTTTTTAAAAGCAATTTAACCCAGAAAATGTTAGTTTATTCAATATTTTGGGGTTTTATAGTTTTTTTACACTTCTTTGGATGGTCTTAAGTAAGTAAGTATTTTTTTAATTATTAAAACATCCACTTTTTGAATAAGTGAAAATCTTCTTGTGCTTGCTATCATCAATTGGTGCGGATTCTTTTTTTTTCTTTTAATACCAATATGCAGGTTATGATATTTTGATACAATATTAATACTAATTAGCTAATTATTGAATATCGGTAACAAGTCCTTTGCTAAACAGTTTTTCACTAATTGTAGAAACATTTGTCTTTTCTCTCTCAGCAAACGTCACACATATCCCGCCATATTTTCTGTCTTGTTCGTTTCACGCCATTCAACCCAGACAAGTTTTTGCATCATCTTCCATTCCCCCCCCCCTTGCTTGGGTTTTTCTTGTCTTTTGCAGAACGCTTTTCTCTGTCTTCTTTAATCATTCAATTTCGCATGCTTCTTTGCTCATGGTCTTGCGGGTTATCACTCCACTAGCCAACTGCTCTTTTTGCCTCATTCTATTTGTGGCGTTGATAATGCATATGGGTAGATATGTTGGGTGGTTGGGTGGTTGGGTCAAACTTCTTTTTTTGCCTTTTTTTCTTTTTAATGGAATAGGAATCTTTATTATGTCGTCTTCTCTCTCTCTCTTTCTCTCTCTCTCTCTCTCTCCTTCTCTCTCTCTATCCCCTTTCGTTCCTTCTTCCTCTCAACATCACTTGTTTTTCCTGCGGTTTGCATAAATCTGCTGTCGGCCCTGATCTGCTTCCTGATAAATTGGAACACTATGACAAAATGAAATAAAAAGGTCTACTCGGGATGAGAGGTAGAATCAAAGCATATTTGCACGCGTCATTACGTTAGGACGAGTTAAACTACAATAAATATATTTTTTATCGGCTGGACCACCTGAAGCCTTTAAATTTCACAATTGCCCTTTTACATCAAACAAATAGTTTCGTATCTTTTGTTTTTTGTTGTTATTTCTCTTATTTATAAATAAACTAGCTAATTCCCGTGAAAAGAATTCACGGGTATATTTGAATTTCTATTAGATGATTTAAAAAAAAAGAAACTATTGAATTTGTTTAAGTGGAAGAGTCACTTGTTTCAAATCGTGGGTAGAAGATATTTTTATCGGCAAAATTTTTCCCTTTGAGTGGAAGAGTCCATTGTTACGGACAGAAAAACGGAAAAATCCTATTGTTAATTATTATAATGGATAGAAATACCAGTTTAGATCCAGTTATAAAATATACATACATATTGATAGATAGATAAATAAACTAACCTTAGATTACACACACACACACACACACACACACACACACAAAATCCATATCGATATGATTGTGTACAAAATATTTTTATGATCAGCTGATTGAAGTCATCAATTTAATCTAAGTAATAACAACGAGACATGCAAATGTTTCATTTTGGTTAAAAAAAATGTTATCCTCTTGGATTGTCAAGAATGACCCCTCATAGTTTAAGCTTAAGTACTGCTAACAGAGGGTTTAGTAAAAATATATTCTATAGTTTTGAGAAGGGTCATTAATATTCAAATAGTGCTTTGGACGATTGAACTCCTTCTTGTTGTTAACACGACACCTGAAGAATGTAGAAAAATGAATCGGCCGAAACGTCGTGTTAACAACACAACAAGAAGGAGTTCAATCGTCCGAAGAACTATTTGAGAGTTTAGTAGTTTAAATTTGTTATCGGTATTTTAAGAGAAATTCTTGGGAAA
>VCCN01006352.1:2276165-2286634 GCA_006491835.1 Architeuthis dux | reverse complement strand
GTGTGTGTGTGTGTGTGTGTGTGTGTGTTTTGTTCTGCTCGTATCTATCAATCTAATGGACGACATAACCGCTTGCCCTCTGTCCATCAATCTACTCGCTCACTCGATATACTCACTGCCCCTTGAAATATCAATCACCAATTTAATTAGTTTCTTCTGATCAATAAAGTTACGGCAAGATGAATAAACTTTTATAAAGGCAGTTCGATAAACTAGTCGCAAAACAGAAGACTTATTTTATGTCGACGTCGACCATTGATCTGTAGACCGGATATGAGTTCTGAGTTATGGACCTGCAGTCAGTTATGGCTCCATATATCCAATAGCGTCGCTCTTTTATGATTTGAAATTAAATTAAAACGCAATTTTCTTTTCGTTAAATAAATTTCTGATAAGAGTAATAATTTTGGGAAAAAGTAAAAATCAAATTTGAGCAAATTACGATTTTCTGATGAGCGGCCGATAGCGATCACTGGAATGGTGTTTGGACCATTTCAAGGTATTTGTAAAATAATTAAAAGACCATTGCACCAACCCATCAAAGTAAGGATAAAGATGTGACTATTTCGAAAGCAATTTTGGAATCCAACTGTTACCGAATCATGATGCCATCTCAGTTCTATCAAATCCCGGCGTCGTCGTCGTCGTCGTCGTGTACGCTCTCCGGCTATATAGCCTTGCGCGCGCAACCTGTACTCTCCAAGCTTCACGAAAATTCGTTTTGGGGCTAGGTTGTACATGGGTACACGTTAACAATTAGAGCGTTAAAGCTCAGTAGTCAATCACGATACACCCTCTTTGGGTTGTCCAACTTGTCCTCCTCCTAGACTGGTTGCACACCTAGATATACCAGCCTCTGCTATTTTACCCAGCTGGGAGGAGAAGAGATGTATTCATGCCAAGGGTACTAGTGCGAAATGAGCGAAAACAGCCTCGGTCGGGCTTTGAACTCGGCTCACCGACTCCCTTGTCCGTGTCGTTGACCGTTATGCCACTTGCATGGTGTCATGTTTATTCTATAGAAACAGGTTTTCACTTCTCGGCGACTCTGGGTCGTTAACTCAGAGCTTATGATCATTTGCCTACATTTGAAATCGGTTTATTGTAAGAATTTTTCTTCATTAATATAATCAACAACACTATGTCGTTAGTGTTTCTAAACCTTTATATTCAAAACTCTTACACTGCAAACTGATAGAAACTATGTAATGTATGAGATAAAGCGAAAGTAGGGGAAGTGATGAAGACCAATTTCTGACCAGTCAAATTACCGCATGCATTGACCAATGAAAAATTGACTGAGGCATACTGATCAAAGTGTGGTTTTATTGGGACAGAACTGAAAAAAATACAAATAAGATGAAATAATCAGAGTGGAACAAATGGTATAATAAGTAGGAGACAAATACAATAGCTTCAATTGGGAAATAAACGACCAAGCAACACTCACTGAGGGTAATTTCGTTAATTACTCAAAGCAATAAACTACAACGAATGCAATCATCATCATCAACATCAACATCATCATCATTATAATCATCATCATCAGCAGCAACCTTTAAACATCCGTCGTTGGACATAGACCATCCCCAAGATTCGCCAGAGCTTTCGATCGTGGGCGTCGCGGCGCCAATACTTTCTAATTCGTCACGCCATCAGTTATGATGTAACCAACCAAATCTTCAAGAATACCCAAACATAGTAGGGCTATCGATATCTAACTACTATCAACACCATCGTTGCTATAAATGTTGATCGTGATAGGTATTGTCTCGTGAAAACGGTACTATTTTAATCACCGTGATATCAGGTTGTCACGTGATGGCCCTGTCAGAAAGGTCTATTTTGTTGACAACATAGAGAAATTGAGAGAGAGAGAGAGAGAGAGAGAGAGAGAGAGAGAGAGAGAGAGCCAATGGTCAGCAATGAATTGCTGTAGTAGAAAATCAGATGGCCATGTGTTGCCGTTTCCTCTTATGAGCGATGAAATAAAATCCTTCAATTTAAAATGATGTGCTGCAGAGGGAAGATGCTAAATGTAAGGGTTGCACATAAGAGAGAGAGAGAGAGAGAGAGAGAGAGGGGGGGTGCTGGATGAGGAGAAAACACTCTAATGGTCTAAGGTGTGTTTATTTGAGGGTCGATACGGCACCTGACCGCACGTTATGGTATTCTCTGTTGTCTCCTAGTTTCATCTATTAACCATGAAAATGTGATTCCGGAGAATCTTGGTGCGGAATAACCCTCCAGCTTGAGCAATGTAGTTTGAAGTCGACCACACACAAGGGTTTACATCCTATGGACCACCGGAGTGGCGGATAAGAGCAGAGCCCATAGGTCGTAGGTCTGACAGAAGTGTCCTTCTTCTGACAGATCCCCGAGTTAGCTATGGGGGTCTGCCGCCCCTTTGCGGGAAAGTTCCGACAGTAAAGCTGAACTGTGGTCAGACCACAGGACGTGAACATCCCGTATTTGGTAGATACCTGAGCTGGCTATAGAGTTCTACCGACCCTTTAAGGAGAACCAGGATAGAACAGAAGTGGGGGTTGTTTAGGAATATGAAAACTTATATTTGTTGGATTATGTCATCTTTGACACAAGACTATTTCAAGTATCCAGTGCGGATATAACTTGACATGAATGTCTAGAATAAATGCGTACTTAACAATGAGTGATCACTGAGGAGAATAGAATAATGAAGAAAGGTTATAAACAGGGATGAATGAGATGAAGAAGTATAAAAAGACCAAGCTGTTATGAAAATGAATAGGCAGTTACATAATTTTAAGATTATTCAGAATAAATTAGATGGTAAAAAGAAGAGTAGCATCGGAATAGATGTTGTAAATAATTTGTTTGATTCAGAAAGTAGGGAAGGCTTGAGTTGATAATACGAATTTATGGCTCATATTTGGCCTCAATCTCAGATAATTTCTGTTTGAACGCTCAACTACTTTTTCATTCATCTATTTTGTTTGCGCAATTCATAACATCAGCAATTTTTTGTTTTCATGATCATTTATTATTTTATTGTTGATAGATCGCAGATGGTCATTCTTGCCTTTGGTCCAATAGAGTTTGCTGATTACAAACCCGCGAATAAATGACCACTGTCCGGAGTTGATTAGTTAATAGATTTATAGATTAGATTTTCACGTCATATGTTTGTTGATATCCGTAAGTTTTGATCTACAGAGACATACCCATACGCACCAGCGCAAAGGTCACACATACATACGCAAACACATATTCGTATATATCAGTTGACAGTCTTAAATATATTGTTTTTATAATCTGTTTACATACATGCACATATATGCAAAAATATACACATATAGGAAGAGACCATCATAAACAAGTGTATATAAGTAGTTGTGTAATATGTTTTATGATGTACATATATGGATACGAACACGAAACATACTCATAATTATATGTGAGCATTTGTGTCCATGGATATATACATGTATGTCTCTTATGGTTTATTCAAGTATACATGTTACAGCGAGTTTGTGAAATTAGAGATTTTCTGAAATCCCGGAACATTTCAATAATTTCATGAAATCCCAACTTTCACAATCAGTATAGTAATGGTTAACAAGCTTGTGATGCTTACCATTACTACAATCATAAGTTCGATCCGCACTGGGTGCCTCACTACTGTGGCCTTGTGTCAAACTAAGCTGTCTATAAACTGTAAATATTGAAACAGAATATATTTGATATTTACTGATTTTAGCTTAGTTCGTTGTCATTGGGAAAGATATGATCATCAAAGCCCAACAGCCATATTAAAGGTTTCCTAGGGGTAAGAAATAGTAGTGGTACACACACACATACACACACACACACACACACACACACACACACACACACACACACACACAGAGTGTGTAAAATGTATGCACTATTCAGTTGTCACTATTTCATTTGAGTTTTGAGTCTCGACTACCAATTCAGTACCAATTTTCGTTTTTTAGGCCAATTTTCTTTCGAACCCCCCCCCCTCCACCACCACCAACAAATGAAATTACAGAGTCATTGGCTGATACAGTCACGAGAAATGGCTTGGGAGATGTGTCCCGCTACTCATTGTATAAGTCTTATTCCAAAGAAACTCAATGTCGAAAATGTTTAGACAATTTGAAAGTGTTTTCAAAGTACTTGCTCACTCCATTCATTCCACATAGACATAAAGACTTGTAATTTCTATCTACCACCTAGGGACCTTGCTCCCATCTTTCCACATAGACATAGAGACTTGTAATTTCTATCTACCACCTAGGGACCTTGCTCCCATCTTTCCACCTCAATGGACATGGCGTGCAGTTTAAAGGATGGGGTCGGCAGTGCGCACGCCGCACCTCACCTTAAAACTCCATTGTGCAGGCCTTTGGGCTATACACCTACAGGATCAGCCGGCTTGGGACCTGTAAAAACGTAGAAAACCATCCCAGATCTTCGTTCGCCAAGGCAAGCCATCATCATATATATGTAGACAGATATAGATATATTTTTGAAATCACACAGAAAATACACAAATGCACAAAAGTGAACACATAAGGGATTGGACGTAAAACCTAAAACTGTACAACATGCTTTTCGGAGTTTTATCTTTTTAAAAGGCATTCACACATAAACATAGCATTGATAATACAAGAGTCTGTGTGTTCATTTGCAAAATATGTTAAAGTCTTGTGTGAACCTTGGATAATTGGATTATTTGCTGAGAGCACTCGCTTTCAGCGCAATAGTAACTATGCTAATCTCACAAGTTTCTGAGTTCTATTCATTCTGAGGGATCAAGACTAGCCTTATGCCAGACTTGATGTAATCTAAATGAGTCAACACACGCTGAAGCTCAGAATTTTGATAACAGGATCAAATTAGGCTTTATTGCAGGATGTAAAAGTTTCCCAATGAAATAAAAAAAACACCAAACAAACAAAAAACAGAAATTGATTGTGGTTTTTTCATTCGATCTTTTTTCGTTAGTTTTTCATGAAGGTTTTTTCATTCAACCCTTTTTATATATTTTCTTCTTGGATAAATCTGTGGATAGGAACGAAGTTAATTTGATCAGCGCGGAACACTCGACCAACCACAGCTCTAGAGTGAGTCGGCTCCTGCGCGGGAAATCAGTGCCGGGAAAGGTCTGTCGATGGGTGGAGGTGGTGGGGGTGCTTCTTAATTTAATCCAGTGCGACCGGTCGCAAGAAGAAGAAGACTGCTACTTTTTGGACTTTACATTGAACTTTCAATAAATAACAATCAACAGAGATATGAGGAATGGTGATGGTATGGCTTGCTTGATCTGGAAGGTGGTATGGATGGTAAGCATAATGGGTGGTGGTAGATACGAGCAATTGCCAGCCGTGAAGGATTACTGGGGAAAAGCAAATATGGCGGCACTTTTTAAAAAAGCAAACGGCATATATATATATATATATATATGTGTGTGTGTGTGTGTTTATGTATGTCACACTTACACATAAATATGTGTGTGCATAAAATCCATCTATAGGTATACTCAGAGGCATAGGTAGCCATTTACATTCTCGCACACTCACATTTGTATATATGTATGTATGTATGTATGTATGTATGTATGTATGAATATTGAGTGTATATACTTGTGCGTTCTCTCTCTTTCTCTCCCCCTCTCTCTCTATATATATATATTTCAAAGTATGCATAGTTATGCTATATAAGGCAATAGTTAACAAGCCTGTCTTGTTTGTCATTGGTGGTGTGTTCGAACCGCAGCTGGTGCTCTATTACAGTGGCCCTGTGTCACACTAAGCAAAGCAGAACTATGTTTATTTGTATTTGTGCATATATATGTTCCTATGTATATATACATCCGTGTAAGTTTAAATATGCACACACTGATACACTCATATACATGCGTATAGAGTGAAAGATATTATACAAACAATTAAGCAACACAAATGGAGATGGGCTATACACGTAGCAAGAAGAAATGGAGCAAAAAATAACAGATTGGTGCCCTTGGACAGTAAACGCAGTAGGAAAAGATCAGAGACAAGGTGGAGAGATGAGATAGATAGTTTTGCCGGTAAAACATGGCATAGGTTAGTGCAATCACGGTCGTCATGGAAGGTGGTGGAAAAGGCCTTTGTCCAGCAGTGGAGTTATAACTGCTGCTGCTGCTGCTGCTGCTGATGATGATGATGATGATGTGCACAGAAAACTATACGTAGCTGTGGACCTATCTCAATAAATATATGTGTAGAAAGAGAGAACTGGGAGAGGGAGAGATGCAACACACGTATACATATATGTTAATGGAACATAAGCGTATATACACTCCGAAACAGAGTCACATACTCATACGTACACACACACACACACATATATATATATGTGTGTGTGTGTAAGTGTGTAAAGCGTAGTGTAATGGTAACAATTCAAAGAGTGAGTAACATGAACGATATATCACACACATAAACAAACATTTAAGAAACAAACAAACAAATATCTTTTTTAACCAAACATCCAGAGAAAAATATATACGAGAGACATTCATAAAAACTTCACATAAAACAGGAAGATTAAACTAAGAGAAAACATTGGCCATTTATCTTCTGTCGTTTACTCTCTCTCTCCATCTCTCTCTCTCTCTCTTCATCTCTCTCTCTCTCTCTCTATTTGAGCTCTACTTGGTCTTTTAAGTGATTTTCTTGTTTCTCCTTCTGATAACGGTGGCCATTTTCAGTGTATTTTTGTTTGTTCTTTAATAGTGTCTGCCTTTTGGTTGTTGTTTGTTTTCCCTTTCGATTACTGTTTCCGTTCGCGTCATTTAACCCCATTGCATCCGGTCATTTTTCTCATTGCCGCTTTTTCTATCAATTTTTAAGTTCTTCCTTTCTCCCAAGTTTATGTCTATATACGTATACATCAAATGAAGCAGTTGCCTCATATCTTTTGATGGATTTAGATAACTGATCCCTTAAAACATTTGGTCGTCATAATCCGAGCACCCAGCTTTATGTTGGTTGACAGAACCCTTTCTTCATGTGCCGAGTCCTCGCCCCCATGCCATAGTAATATTTTATTTTTTGACATAACATGTTTGATGTCTCAGCCAGAAAAGACTAAATAAAGCTAAACATCTCTCTTTTTATAGTAACATAAGTTTTGTATCAGTTTTTAATCAGTTTTAAGAGAAGTACAAAAATCATTTTTTATTGATTGAGGCACACACACACGCATACGCACACACACTTGCACACACACACATGTACACACGCACACACAAGCACGCGCACAGACACACATACACACATATACACACCTTTATTCAAATTGACACCAATCATGCGCATTTAAAATATAGCTATTTATATGCAAATCATATCCATTAGCAGGTTATCAAGATAAACAGAGTTATACATTATTTAAAGGACGTATTTATGCCACGAAATGGCCAAGGTGCCAATAAAGGACCCCCTTTTAAAGAATTTTTCTACGATTTCTATGTTCATCCTGAGGAACAAAACATATTTAAGATTCAGCTATGTGAATTTATATATTATTTCCAAACAAGAAAAATTAATAAAAAGTTAAATATCCGTTGTGTTTAATGACACTTGCTTGAAAGAAAAGCTGCTGCCCAAATATACATTATTTAATATTCCTAATTTAGTTAATAACAAAATCCAACAGAGAGAAAGTCAACATATCGTTTCTAAGGCTTTCGTGGCCAGAGTGTTAAGCGAGCAGCGTGCGACTTTTGAAAATCTTGGACACGCTTGGTTGTGTAGCAAAGTTTTTCATGATGATCATCCAACTCTGCATGAAAGACAGCTCGATCAAAACATATTCGGCAGCTACTTTCCGCATCCAACATTTTGTTCGCTCAATTCTTCAGTTTGGTCGCTGAAACAGTCATTTTGAATAGCTTGGAGACGAGGACAACGCTTGCATCCACTTTCGGACACATTGCAATTTCTTTAATCTAAGGCAGCTTCAGGCCCACACAAAGATTATGGAGCAGCTGGCCAGAGATCTTTTCTATTTGCTGGTGATGCAGCCCTAGTTGGTCACATCCCGAGTCAGCCATTCAGCACATAACATCCAGCTTTGCAAAGGCAACGGAACTCTTTGGTCTTTCATTCAGCCTGAAGAAGAATGTAATCTTTCATCAGCGTGCACCTTCACAGGAATGTCACCCACTCTTTATCGGCCAGACAGAACTGAAAACAGTTCGGGAGTTTACCATCTTAGGATGTGTTATTTTTCCATGATAACAAAAGGATACAAATCAGCAAATTAATAACACCAACACTAAACAAACCTCACTTGCAGAAACTTTTATGTCGTTCCTGATTTCTATTAAGTAACATTTCGGAAGTAGTGTTTTCGATATTTAATAAAAGAATTGCACCTGTTCTCAATGAAGAATGGAATAAATTGTCTCCCTTGCATTGGGCAAAAACTCGCGTCTGTTTCGAAAAAATTAAAACATCGACTTTAAAATCTAGAAAAATAAACTATTTATTCATAACCAATCTCTTGTGTAAAACAGGATATAATCACATTAAAGAGTTTCGAAAAGCAAGAAGGGGCTGTGAATAAGTGTCTTACGTTCCCAAACCGACAGCAATTCTATTATAAAACAAATTCATGGGGATCTAGGCGTGAGTCTGTGGCTTAAGTTCCTCGGATTGTGTTTGCAAAACAATAGGATGCCAATAGTGTAATAAATACATATTCATATATAACAAATGAAATGTGTCTCTTTGAGGGAAGAAGAAGCTGTTAGAAATTAAACAAGATAAAAAAACATGCCACACCAATCATTAAGGGAATTACAGTACTATGTCCGGTAGCGCTGACACAATTATACAAGATTCCCCAAAATATCCCCCATAATTATTTCTCGCGAAAAGAATATTTTTTTCCCAAAATCCTGAAAACTATCATACTTAAAAAAAAAGATTTTAAAATATTTCTGTGACCCCAATAATCTTCATGGGACCCGGCGGTGTCCCAACCCTAACTCATCTAGTAAAAATATATAATAAGAAATTACTGTCAACCGTTTGACCTGATATGCGTTCTGGAAAATAGGAAAGGAGTGCATGCGTACATGTGTGTATTACTGCTACTATTTCATTTGAAAAAGCGATACTCATACGCCAAAATTGCTCTTTATTTTTAGAGGATGTCTACAAGGTGTACTCATGTACATTTGCAAGGTTCTAGGCAAAAAGGTATATCCGATAGATCTGATACAATTTAAAAGAAAAACCCAACATTCAATTCAAAATATTTGAGAAAATGTCCAAAAATCCAAAAAACGTTTTCAGAAGATGTCAACACGAATTTGAAAGGTTCTTTGCCAAATGGTGTTTCCGGTAGCGCTGACACAACGTAAACAAGCGAGAGAAAAGGGAAGAATACCTCGCCACCTTGCTTGTTTGGTCGGATCCGTGATTATGGCTACGGTGATTCAATACATGCTCTTGGACTAAATAAAATATTTTGCTATGCCTAATATATTCAACGGTATATAAGATGTACATTTTTACATCAAAATGACTAAAAATTATGTTGTGACTCATATGAAATGTGGCATATTCCTTATCCAGTATTCATAATTCAATATTCAAACTTGACGATCGGTATAGAGTGAACATTTCCCTTTACAATGAGAGTAATCATATATGCCAGTGCATATGACATGAAATATGGCACATAACAAACATAAACTTATCAGCCTGGGAACTAAGAATATACCATATTTCTCTAAAGAGCTGCAGAGTTTCCGAGCTAGACTGAGAATTCAGGCATGTTTCAAGTTTTTGCTATACAGAAATAAAATCGCAAGACTTTAAAGTTTGTTTGGACCGGAAATGAAAACACAATAACATTTAATAAAGCAGATCTTTTCTCGAAATTAGACTTAGTATCTGGACAAAAGTTCAGAAAGCTTAATTTGTCATATGGAATTCGTGCCTGGATTTCATAAAAGATCGTTTCTGACGTATATAATTGGTTTGCACCCACTGTATATATGTTCTTCGTGATTGTACAATTGAATAAATCTAAGTTAATCTAAACTGACTTCATTTTTTGTCTTTGCGTTGCATCAAGGATGACGTTTGAATTTTCTTTCATCTCCAATTCTTTTTGTCTTTCTGTCTCACATCGATCGATCGATGATAAAGCAAGGATAATCAATCACGCCTGAATAAACAAAGGTTGTTATGCTTGATTGACGATTGATACAATGGAAAATGGATTCTGATCCAGAACACCGGGAATCGAACTCAACATGAAATTTAAGATCGAACCAATCGGATCGTGTCTTGTCCCGTCGGGAGGGGAATCAGAACTATAACAATAAACTATTCCCATTTACGCACACACCGAGACTTGGGCATAGACATATGTATACACAATAAAAATACAAACCCACATACACGAACACACACACACAC
>VCCN01006352.1:2210517-2227147 GCA_006491835.1 Architeuthis dux | reverse complement strand
AAAACGCAAATCAAAGAAATAAAAGAAATAATAATAATAATAGTTGTGATTACGATCATGATCTCTAAAATGAACAATGAAATATAATTATGTTATCTCTCATAATTGTAATGATCGAAAACGAGGCGAACGATTTGTAAAAAGACGAAATATACAAAATATGGTTGAGCTAATAAGAAAAGAGACAATATTTGATGGATGAGCAAATGTCTAGAAGAGCTGGAAAAACATTGTTGTGAAACTTGACGATATTGTTACTAAATTATTATTGTTTTCATTCTACGTTGTAATTACGTAGTGTATTTGTCTAATATTTTCTGCCACTCTTGTCTTATATTGCAGCCTTTCGTGTAATCATCAGTCAATATTTCCTATCTGTTTTTCCATTAATATGTTTTTTAACTTGTTTCTTGTAATTTCCCCCTTTGTCATGGCTCAACAGATAGACGGAATGTCATGTAAAATGGTATCCATTTATCATCATAAGTGTTTAAGAACAGTTGTTTTGCGTGTTTGTGGTTGAAGAATGATCAAGTCTCAAAAACACAAGTTTGATTATATTTCAATGTTTACTCACATCTTCATCAGTGTATAGGAATAATGTTTTTATTCAATCAATAGAATGATCAATGCCATAAATTGAATTCCCTGTATTGTACTGACGATATAATTTACTGTCCAACGTTAAACAAGTTTCCATATTACAGAATAGTTTCATTATAGCATTTATAGATTCTAAACTTTATAGCACTTCACTTAAATGTTATCTTACACATTTCAAGAGATGAATTTAATGGTCTTCGGGTAGTACATTGTCAGATCCTTGCAATTTCTGACAAGGATTTAATCAGTTTTAATGATTTGTGCTGCTTCTAGCCATGCTACCAAGCGTGAGCAAGTGACTTTGCATGGTGACATCTGTTTACCCTCAAATGCACCATATCGCTGGGCAAAATGTGTCAATAACAATTCCAGTTTCTCCGTTCTCTCCGAAGTACTTGTTGATTTGACAAACTCTCGAACACTGATGGCAAACCTATGACATTCGTGGCAGCAGTGACACGCCGCGGTTCTTAGGTGACACGCGCTGGACTTTGAAAAAAACACTTTTTTAATTCCATTCTATCATCCTAGTAAATTTTGAAATTTCAACTTATTTTGTTATTAAACTCCTCGTTTTATAAATATATTAGGAAAATAGGCCGGTTTCTATTAGCATTTACTTAAAACTAAAATACATGTGAAGTGACCAATAACAGGATTATTGAAGAAATTGAAATTCGATACGCTGGGCTAAAAAGGTTCGCCATATTATGACTATGAACAAAAATGCAATTTCCTACAAGACTGAGTTTAATAGTTTACATCCAAGGATACATAGAAACAATGGCACTCAGGCCCTTTTCCCCTTCCCTGATCTCTCAGTGACATCAAGGAAAGGGTCCCTTGATAAGAGTGGCTGGAGATGGTCACATCAAACGGCAATTATTGCTATTGATGAATTCTTATATGTTGGTCCTTTTAACGCAGATCTTTTACAATTCAGGCTCTTATTCGTAAAACGGTTCATTTTGACACAGGAGATCCTTCCCACAAACAGTCCTTTCCCACAGAAAAATGAACGTATTCGATGGACCCACATGGAGATTTCCAACGGGGAAGGAATGGTCTTTTATAAGTCACTTGACTTATTCTGGATATTGTCCTGTACCTATTTTCTCTCAAACATATCTATTCAAAGCTATCTATTTTTACTAGGAAAGTTAAAATACACGCTGTGATTTACAATCTCAGTCCTTTCCAGTAGCGTTTGTATGTAAGCTTTTATATATTTAACTAGATTAAAATAATTAGTGCAAACTGTCAGGATAGCCTATACTTACACATTAACTTCAACTCACGGTTGAATACAGTGTAATGAGAAATATGTAGATATAATATTTAATAACATAATTAAGTAAAATAGGATTACTAAAAATATCAGTTGTGATTTTGTAAAGCTTTGTCTGTTTTTTACAGGCAAGAAATAAAGGGCGGAGAAAAATAATGACACAGAACGAAGAAAAACTGTAACTCAGCAAAATGCAACGAAAAACAAATACAACTGTAGTTAAGCAGCAGAATGGATCGAAGAAGTATATTTTAATTAAGGAGGATTAAGAAGAGGAAGGTAAGAAAGAAGAAATTAAAAAGAGGAAGGTAAGAAAGAAGAGATTAAGAAGTGGAAGGTGAGAAAAAGAGATTAAGAAGAGGAAGGTGAGAAAGAAGAGATTAAGAAGAGGAAGGTAAGAAAGAAGAGATTAAGAAGAGGAAGGTGAGAAAGAAGAGATTAAGAAGAGGAAGGTGAGAAAAAAGAGATTGAGAAGGGGGAGGTAAGAAAGAAGATATTAAGAAGAGGAAGGTGAGAAAGAAGAGATTAAGAAGGGGAAGGTGAGAAAAAGAGATTAAGAAGGGGGAGGTAAGAAAGAAGAGATTAAGAAGATGACGGTGAGAAAGAAGAGATTAAGAAGGGGGGTAAGAAAGAAGAGATTAAGAAGATGACGGTGAGAAAAAAGAGATTAAGAAGGAGGAGGTAGGAAAGAAGAGATTAAGAAGAGGAAGGTGAGAAAGAAGAGATTAAGAAGAGGAAGGCGAGAAAACAGAGACTAAGAAGGGGAGGGGGTAAGAAAGAAGAGATTAAGAAGAGGAAGGTAAGAAAGAAAAGATTAAGAAGAGGAAGATGAGAAAAAAGAGATTAAGAAGGGGGAGGTAAGAAAGAAGAGATTAAGAGATGACGGTGAGAAAGAAGAGATTAAGAAGAGGAGGGTAAGAAAGAGAAGTGGAATGAAAGAAGGGAATAAACAAAAAGAATGAAAGAAGAAGATATAATGAAGAAAAGAGAAAAGAAGCTGAGTGCTTTTAGAAAAAAGTACGTTTTAAATAAAGTAACAATGTCCTTAAACGATAATGGCGAGTTGTTGAAAGACAAGAATAAAAAGGAAAGTCGTGAAGATAAGGGAAAGGAAGAAGCTTTTATTACAACTTCGATGGTATATCAATAATTATTGATTTTTATGACTAATTACACTGCATTATCGGGGTCAAAGATCGATCTAACCTCGACAATTACAACAAAGATGGAGAGGGCTGAGAAAAGGCTTAGGATTTATGAGGGGTGACGGAATGATGGTCGGGTTGAGGCTCCATTTACACATGATTCAATCATTTCCTCATTTGAAACTTCTCCTCGGACGTTTTTTTCATCATATTACTTTCACTCAACTATTTCTTTTATTCATATTATATTGGTATTTTTCTTTAACTCCTTTTCAATATTCATTTTCCAGATGCTACAAAACCAGACGTTGCACACACAAAAAATATATGAAATATGCAACGAAATACGGGGATGCCATGGATGCAGGCCAATTTAGATTTTTTTCAAATTTATGAGTCCACTGTTGCCAATTTCAACTTTTAAAATTGTTTTCGAATTTGGGAGTCCAGTGTTGTCGATTCAGATGTTTTTGTTTTTAATCTTTTGAATTTGATAGTGATTTCTACATTCGAAAAATTGAAATAAATATCTAAATTGGCAACCCTACAACAAGGTTGCAGATTAGTTGACCAAAAAAAAAAGAAAAGAAAGATTCTTTAGATATAGAAGAAGAAAGAAGCATTGAAATTTCTTCTACTCTAAAAACAACCCCAGAAAATAACGAAATGGGAAGCGCCTGGACTAGACGAAATGTACCTACTTTGGTTCAAGAAACGATTTACTTGTTCAGCAACTTCAAAATTGCTCGAAGAAAGAAGAAATCCCAGAATGAATGATCAGAAACCGAATATGCCTCATGGGCAATTGAAAAGAAAAAAAGAATACTAACAACAGCCCAGTGTATAAGATTGCACCAAAGCCCAGTGTATAAGATTAAATTGCATCAAATCTAAAACTAAAAGACTAAGACTAAACTCAATAAAATATAAGAAGAAATACAAAAGTACTGTTAGGTAGGGAGAGCGATTCACTTGGAGTTGTGTAGACTTGGATAGGATCATGTTGAGAAATTGTATAAGCACAAAGCAAGGACTGTCCGAGAGAAGAAAAAAGTACAATTCTTAGGGACTTAGAAATTCAAACGGATCACATAATCCCGTAAAAGAGACCAGGTCTAGTCATTGTAAAAAAGGCTAGAAAATCTGTTATATAGCAAACCACAGAGTATAACTAAATGAGGATGAACATCTGGGAGGATATATGGACCTTTTAGCCATTTATTCAGATATGCCAATTGGGAGACGAGCTATGCAATTCTGTCTTTTTTGGTGTGTGCTGGCGGCCATTTTGTTTTATGCATCTTTTTCTGAAAGAGGACATCCTGGTACCCTAAATGTAGAATCTGGGGTGGGGTTGCACGGTAGGCCCTGTTAACTCCCGGCCTGAATACCATAGATACTTACTGTAGCTTGAACCCAAGAGAAAAATGTGCAGATACTACTGAAGATAAATGTAATGATAATATCGTTGCATATTTTATTCTGTTGATTTTATTATCATTGTTGTTGTTGTTGTTGTTGTTTAACTGCTGTTGGTGTTGTTATGATGATGATTATTACAACGAAAAACAGGATTGATGGTATTTCTCTGGCTGTTCTGCGCGAAACACGACCCATAAACCGGCCGTGCGTCCATCAATGCTGTAATACATTCAGTGGCATGGCTTAGCCAAGGAAAGTTGTGTGACATGGTTGACGACGCCTGGCCGAATGAAGGTGATACTCATGGATTAACCTACGCCACGTGAGCAGCGGAAGGAGAGTAGCAGTAAGAGGCTGACGCGAGGAGACAGAAAAGACCATACAGGGGATCACAGATGTCCACAAGCAATGTAGCCTAAGGGGTGGCGTTGTCGCCCAGGTAGCCTTTCCATGTGGTCGAAATAATCAGAGAAAATATAGTGGAGAAACTTTTCCCTTGCTCAAAATCTCTTTCTCTCTCTATTATCTATTTTCCATCTCGGGAACTTTCAAATCCTTTTTCTTTCTTTCTTTCAATTTCTAAATCTTTTTTCTTTCTTCCTTTCTTCCTTTCTTTCTTTCTTTCAATTTTCAAATCCTTTTTCTTTTCTTTCTTTCTTTCTTTCTTTCAATTTTCAAATCCCTTTTCTTTCTTTCTCTCTTTCTCTCTTTCTTTGTTTCTTTCTTTGTTGGTATGCGTATTGTGTCATGTTATTTTTTTTACCACACTTTCCTGTCTGAAAATCAGCATTTCATTTTGGTGCTTTCCTTTTTAAAAACTTTTTCCTTTCTTTATGTCTGCATTTCATTTATTTTTCTTTCTTTCAGTCTTTCTTTGTTTCTTTATTTTTATAAACCATTTGTTTTCTCTCTCTTTTTCCATTAACTCCCCTACTGTCCTCTTTTCCTCCCTATGTTTCCATTTCTCTCCAACCCTTATTCTATTTTCCATAATCCCTCTCATTTTTTATCCTCTCTCTCTCACTTCCTCCCCCTTTCTTTCTATAGTTGTTCTCACCCTCTGGTCCTTATGTCTTCAATCGACACGCGTGCCCTGTTTTATTCCTACTTCGACCCTCGATCAATCGGCCTTTAATTAGCCCCGTTATCAATTCCCTCTTTTCCCAGGGAACTGACACTCGTGAATCAGCCATTGATTGCCAGCCCCTTACTCACAAAGACCACAACCAGCGGCGGCGGCGGCGGCGGAGACACAGGCAAGGGTGGCAGGACAACAAAACCTCTACTGTTCCTTATAAGATCGAGTCCCAGAGAGAGTCGATTTCCGCGCATGCGTGCTGCACTGAAAAAGAGAATGCAAGAGAAGCTCTTGTATTACGTTGGCAACAACCGCGCCTGATGACCGATGGACAGAGAAGCGATTTCTAGTAATATTATTATGAATAAGAACAAGCGACAACGAAAAAAGCTTTTGATAATATTAAAAAAATATAGCAATAATAATAACACAAATATTAAAAGCATGGAATAATAATAATAATAATAATAATAATAATAATAATAATAATAATAATATATTAAAAAAAAATGTTATAATATCGAATATAAAATAAAAACGAAGAAAAGTAAAGAACCAAACTATTTATAACATATACATATTAATCTAAATGTCCTAGAGAACTAAAAACAAATAACATTTTGGAAACTTTGAATGTCAAAAGGATCAGCCAATCCAGACCAGAAGACCAGGTGTGGTCATCACGAAGAAATAAAGGACGATTTGGTTGGAGAATCCAGTGTAGGAAAATATGTAATAGGACAGAGAAATGAGAGAGGTGACATGCTAGTAAATTTTGCTGAGAGATACGATTTACGGATAATTAATTTTCAAAATCGGGAAGCTCGGAAGCGGACCTGGAAAAGCCCAAGTGGCACAACTGAAAACGAAATCGACTTCATAATAACTGACAAGATCGAGAACATTAAATTTTAAGATTGTTAGTTTATCTTCCAGGCACAGGTAGCATCTGTCTTTAAAGCTGTTTGGGGGTCTAGAGTTACTAATTATTGACCATTTCACAACCGGATTTAATCCTGACTTCTTTTGTTCCCAATAATGTTTAGAAAAGGCTGTGCTATTTTTTAAGATGTGATTATAGAATCTCGACTTCCAATTATTTCTTGAAATTCCCACGTAAAACTTTATATTTTGTGGTTGTTCCTTTGTAGTTATCGTTGCTAAGTATATGTATTCTCCGTTGTGCTTTTGTTTGCCAGCGGCCATGAATCTTTCTCTTTGCAGTTGCACTCTGAGTGTGATTTACTGGTTTTAATTTTCTTGTTATTTTCTTCTCTATCGTATGAATTCTATTATGTGATGTTATTATTCTGTTTATAGTTCTGGTGCAGCTATAAATTATTTTTATTGTCTTCCTATTGAGAATTTTACTTAAGGGATTTTCTTTGGGAAGTGTCTATTTATTAGTTTTAGGAATTTTCTACCTATGTTTATGTTTACTAATTTACAGTATGGTGGATTATACCCTCTAATTTTTCTGTTTCTCCTTTTGTTTTTCTTTTCTTCGGGTGTTATTCCCTTGTACACTAGGTTGTGGAAAAAATATGCGTGTCTGTGTGTGTGTATGTATGTGTGTGTGTGTGCGCACGTGTGTATTTTTAATGCTCGGCGTTTCAGCAAACGTTTCAATTTTGTACATACTTAAAAAAATGTTAACACCGTTTTTATTATGTCTGTATACTTTTTCTTAGTGAACGACATTTTTAATGGTAAAAAGGAAATGAATGAAAAATGACCTCATTAAAATTGATATATCTGCTTGTAATAAGACATCGTTGCTGACAAATTCCAAAGATTATGGACGATATATTCAAAAGCGTTTGACACTTGAAAACTTTCAGAGAAATCTGAATTCCTTACATGCGAATTTAGGCTAATTTACATTTAGCCGCCAAAGTCATCACACTACTTTTAAAGGGTACTTTTATGTTTGATGAAAAATAAGCCGTTATACTCAATTTTCAAGAATGTAAAAATGCACCATTCCTTTAAAAATATTCCTTTCATTTGGCATTTATGTTTTTCCATCTTTGATTCTATTTCGGTAAGCAATATTAGGCAGTGTCTTAACATAGGAAGACCAGCATTATGTTGTCAATGGTTAAATGGTGATCATTGCAACTATATTGAAGCCTCGTCAAATGTTCAGCCATCGTTTCATTGAATAGTTTTTTATCCAAAAAAGCTCTTTTCCATATCTATAAATAGTACAGCCACAGTGTTTTGTGAAAGTTTTGGAAACATAACGTACACTGCAGATAATATCGACAAGTAAGAGCAACTATATCATATCGTGGGGAAAATATCTGGTTACATAGCTGTAGATTTCTTAATGGAATAATGTTTAATTAATGAGATAAAAAGCATAGACTGTACTAGAGAAATAGTAGAATTGATGAAATGTGAAATCTGCGATTTATTCAAATAATAAGAATAATGATGGTAATAATAATTATTATTAACAGGTCTGGTTAGTCATGCAATAGAAACCGTCACATGACCAATGTATTTTGGTAGCATGCCGTGTTGGGGGTGATTAATTAAAATATTGGAAAAAGGGGTGATCAGTGAATAACTTACTCGTCTTTACTTGGATCACTAAAAGTCTGAATTTTCACAAAACAAACAAGCATGAACGTTACCGGACACAAATTAAGGGCCGATTTAGCATAAACTTAAATTGTAAATTGAACCCCTCTGAAACTTATGGGGGGGTGTTCAAAACAAAAACAATTTTTTTAGACATACTAAAGAGTAAATGTTTAAATTTTCAGCCCTCTAACTTCATTGGTGCGGCCTGTACTCGTGATACATACATAGATAGCCAGCCAGCGAGCCCGCTAGCTAACCAGATCCACTTAAAAATTAAAGAAACCTATGTTGACAGTTTTGGTTGACGGTTTCTAATTATCACTATTATTTTTATTATTGCAATAAATGTCTAAAAGAGAGAGGAATGTATCCATGGACGGCTATTCATTCCGTTCCTATGTCTAATTTCTCACAAACAGTCTAGAATACCATCCACTCCCTTTATAGCGTACAACTAAAGATGACTGCTATGGAAAATTCAGATTTGAGAATTCGTTGGTATGTTGGCTCGAACCTGATTCCCAGGACAGGAGACAAATTTGTATCCATCCTAGGCACCAAACTGGTTGAAAGTTATAGAGAAACCAACTGAAATAGATAGAGTCTGGAAATAGCTGGATTTCAATACATCTGTACGATCACAAGTGTCAAAACAAACGCGCTAATACACGGCGCAGTATTTCAACCCGAACCCCCCAGAGGACAAAGTCAAAGGCAGAACTGACCATAGTGGCATGATTGATCGTCCAGCGATCTTTCAACCAAGTCTTGCTGAGGCCGCTACTTTTCGCTGACCACCAGTGAGCGCGGTCTCACGGTTATAAACCCGATCACACGAGATTGGCGCGAGACTTGGCCGGCCATTCTGTGATTGATCGCCTGTCATGGCTGTTCGTTCTGCGCAGGCGTATAAGTGAGTTGGTTTTCCAGGACGAAATGTAAGAAGCCGATTTGAAAGAATAGCGTATATAGCTGGACCAGTGGGAATAAGGATATTGGTTTAGTTACACGCACACGCACACATGTATATGTATGTATATATATACATACATTGTATGTGTGTGCACGTATGTCGGTATGTCTGTGTGTGTACGTACATATTTTCGAAAAAATAATATATGTATATATCTATAAATTGAAAAAATCACATATATGTACGTACACACGTATATAAAGATAGCGAGAGGAGGATAAATACAGAGATTTATAAATTGGTAAAAAGTGCTAACATCATTTATATATATATATGCATATATATGACCTTATTTTTGTGATATAAAGTTATATACGTATAGATATAAACATATAATCAGACAGAATTATGAATGCATCTATACATCACCATATACATTCAGGCATGCATGAATATAGGTAATCTAGGGCTAAAATATAACTATAACATATGTGTTTGCGTTTTAAGAAACAAGGCAAAATAATTTTTTACTGCTGTGCCTCCCAAATGCTGAAATTATACTGACTGCACATTGGAGATTTGAGCGTTTAATTTAACAAAAACAAAATAATTATTTAATGTCTTTGAGAAGGAATTTTAGCGCACATTCTCAACGTGAATACTCTTCCCATTTGTGAAAACTAGATATTCAAGTAGGCCGGATATCATTAGAAACTAACTAAATAAAATAGTTAAGGTTTTCTGCCTTAGCGTAATTTTGGAGACCGATTTACCTTGGGAAATGTACGCCCTTTTAAAGGGAACCTTAATTGTGCAATCAAAGTACGGCTGACCCGACAACAGAACGGTAAAGAAAGGATTAATTATCAACTCACTTGAAAATCATATCTGTTAACAGTCTGAGAAAGGAACTAAAACTACTATTTAAACATTTCATAGAGATGGGAAAATAATTGGCAGGAACGTCTTGTCATCCAAAATGTCATTTCAGAAAATCCAGAAAACTTAATCTGGTTGGTTTAATCTTACTATGTACTTGTCTATCATTATTTTTTACATTTCTTTTTGCTTTGATGATGATACTGACTTTATCTAAGCAAAGTTATTCAGTAAACAATAATCCACACCGCAACAAGGAAGGACCTACCAGGTGTGATTACCATCGCTAAGTTAAAAGATGTAGTCATTAATGTCTTGCCGCTTGCATCCACGCCAATCAGAGGGTCCAAATTCAGACCGAGAACGACCCAGAAAACCTATAACAACTGCTCACATAGTCATATTTCCCTATCACTTTGGATACATCGTTCTCATGAGGGGGGATGTTGAATATTCTTTTCATTAAATCAGGCCAGCGTCAGGAATTAGACTTAACAGGAAAAGGTTGACATTTTCTTTGACTAAATTCATCCGAGAATTGGTAGTAAACTTCTGTATTTTATTTTTACTTTTTATCTTTAAAAAAAAATTCTTTTTGCCTCTGCCTTTTCGTCTCGGGCCTTTCTTCCCCTCCTCTCTCCCCCTCTTCCTTTCTTTCTTTCTTTCTTTCTTTCTTTCTTTCTTTCTTTGATACATATCGGATGCGTTTCCCATCATTCTTTTTTCTGTTCAACATATTTTGTTTATTTGTATTTCTTTTAAACACCTACATTGCTCGTGTTGTTTCGAGCATTGTTGAGAAAGAAAATAATTATGAAATAGAAATGATGACGGGAAAACAAATTAGATAAAAGGAAATTAAAAAGAAGCTGATAAATAACAATTGACCGAAGAAAAGACAAATAAAAGAAGAAAAACAAACAGGAAATAGAAGAAAAGAAACGAAAGAAGACAGAAGGAAACCCTCTAAAAAAGAAAGAAAGCATGAATGAAGGTTGAAAAGAAGCGGAGAAAATTAGGCAGAAAGAAATTAAGAAGAACAACAAAAATGAAATTGAAAAAGGAAATCATTTATTTTTATAGAAAGTCTGAGAAGGATAACTAGAAAGCACTCAGAGAGCGCCTACCTCTTCCAACTCCATTGTCACTAAAAACTGAATGAAAATGAGTTCACAAATATTTACGATGCAGGGGAGGTAAATGTAAAGAATTATTGGATCTGCCCCAGACTTTAATCAATTCTTCCTTAGCCCATCGCCTACTCTTCCACAAAATTTCATCGAAATTCATTTCAGAACTTTTGGAGATATTGCGTGGTGTGGGGATATAGCTACGATGCAGGGGAGGACATTCCTTGATCCACCCCAAAATGTAATCACTTATTCCGTAGCCCATTGCCTACCCTTCCGCAAAATTAAAAACATTGGAAACTTTTGGAGATATTGTATGGACGAACAGACAGACCGAAAGACACGAGTAAATACATATACTTCGTTGGAAAAGGTAAAAAAAAACAAACCCAAACGCTACCTTATCCTTATATTTCTCTCTCTATTATCGAAACAGGGTGCAAATATTCTGGTCTCTCTCTGTCCACCTTATCTCTCCCTTCATGTCCATTTTTCTCATTTTGATTTAATCATTCATTTATATCTTTTAAACAATTCTCAAGTTTAGACAGAATCTATTCAATAAATTACTGAAACCAATTTTACTTTTTATAAAAGGGACGACGTAATTTCGTTCATATATTTAAACAATTCTTTGTCCCTTTTGTTGTTACTGCATTTATCATTGTTCTGTGTTCTCGTTTTATTTATTAGGTGTCTGCAAAAGTTCCCAGTGCTCTTATTTGAAAGCTAGAGACTGAATACACAGTAGAAAACTGTTTCTTTTTTTGCTGGAAACTTTTACACGCAACTAATATTTACTTAATCATTTAATTCTGATTCATCATTTAATTTTGAAAGATTTGCTTGTTCAACTATTCATATTTGATAGACACGCAAATAAGCCTCTTCATATAATCGAAGCTAAGCAGCATTCTAGGTAGGTAGTTTAACTATTTGAGAGGAATGAAGTTGTGCAGTTGGTCGTGGCCAAGAAATTGAAATCAGCGAAAAGAGTTCGAATTCTTTCTTGCTTCTGCTGAGGAGATCTGAACTTTTATTGAGGTTTTCCCCAAGTAACTCTCCATACTGTATCCGGTACAGAAAATGGTTGTATGTGGTATTGCTCACATAGATAATTTTAGAACTTGTAAGATCTGTAGAAAGTACACGGTGCATGTTAGCAAATTTGAAGTATAAGCAATCCATACATTTTAATAATAAAAACTGGGAAAAACAAAGATTGTTATTTTTCTGATATTTTTATTATCAGTCAACAGATAAACATTTCTTTTTTTCAAATATCGCCAATAATAGTAAATTAGCTCAGAATTAGTTTTAAAATAGAAACGAATTTGTAGGTATCATGGTCCACTGGGAATTGCGCAAACAACTGGGATTTGACTATACAAACCAATGGTACATGCAAAAACCAGGAGCCTTTCTATATAATAACAAATAAAATTTCCTGGGATTTTGAAATTCAAACAGATCATCCAATCCAAGACAGAAGACAATATCTAGTCATCTTAAACAAGGAAAAAAGACATGTCGGTGGATATCACAGTTCCAGCAGACCACAGAGGGAGATTGAAAGGAAGTGAAAAGCTGGACAAATATCTGGACTTTGTCGGATATATGAAAAAAGTTGTGGAACATGAAAGTGACGATTGTGCCCATCATTATTGGCACGCTTGGGACAGTTCCAAAGATTCTTGCAAAAAGATTGGAGAAATTGAAAATCACAGGAAGAGAGAAAAAACACCCAGACTACAGCTATATTAAAATACCCCCAAATACTGAGGTGAGTGCTGGTGTAATGAGGAGATTTGCTGTTACTTGATTTACAGTGAAGACCACCGGATACTACTGATGTGAAATCTCAACGAATATAACAACAACAACAACAACAATAACAACATATTACGACACTGAAGTTATAAGTTATTCTAAATGGGTGTTAAGGACCGATAGAACGCTGTGGGTGATCCCAGACATTTACTGGAGAGAACTATTGTATCTTTGTGTCAGTATTACATAAATAAAACACACTGCGTATGATACGACATTATACAACCACTCTTGAGGATGGAACTGTTTAAATACTCGAGAAACTAAGGGCTCAAATAGCAGATTTGATCGTTACATCCGACACGAATTCCCAGGGTGACCTACGGGAGGGGCCTGGTCGTCATTTTATAACTGTTGGTTAGATTCCAAAAAGGTACTGGATTGATGACTGTTCCCTAATGAATAAAAAAGCAATGAATCACAAAATCTAACAGGTTGGTAATCTATAATTATTTTAGGAATGACCCTTCATAAACAGGATACAGGAAGTGAACGTGTTGCAAATGGAAGAGAAAAACATATTGTAAGATAACAATCCAGGCATTGGAGGAAGAAAACAAATTCTAAAAAGAAAGCTGCTATGATATAGAAAACTGATGACAACCAAGACATTTGAGCTGAAAACAAAATCTATTAAGGGAGTAAGAATGGTGACAATACAAATTAGATTCGTGTATAGGTCGAGATTTGAAGACCAAATTTTAAGGAAAACATTGGTGATCGACCTATACGTGTGTAATAATCTTGTAAGGTTGAAATTAGCAAACATAATCGGAAGGACTAGGAGTAATCTTTGGTTTCAAAAAAGCGTATCATAAATCAACGGTCGACAGAGACATGTTATCGACTTATACACGAGTATATGTGGTATGCTAAAAAGGAATTAATACGTGAAATCGTAGACCTATCATCTGCCTGCAGACAATCAAAAACCTCTCCACAAATAAATATTTATGAAACTAATAAAGAGAAAAAAAAGAGAAAAAAAGAGAAATAGACTAGAAAAAACGATGCAAGAAGAAAAATCATTTAAAAGTATAAATTGGAACAAAAAGAAAATTAAAAAATGAAAAAGCCAATGCATCACAGTGTATTGAAATGAGTAAGAGATTACAAGACTGAGTTAATATTCCTGGCAAAAAAGTGTGGACTTAAAAATCCAGTAAAGGGTAACAACCAAGAAAAATATTGAACAAAACAGGAAGAAAGCACTAACAATATACGCGAGATGTGTTAATATTACTTGAAATATCTAAAGCTCAAAATGTGTTCAAACACAAAAAAAGAAGGAAAAACCAAACAATAGAACAATATGAAGAACTAAACCAAAGGATGTTTGTTTAAATTTATTTCAGTTATGTATTATAACCATTATATTTTGTTTCATTCAACTAATTTCCATATCTGTGTTGTTTTTCTTTATCACAACGTTTTGACCGCTGTATCCCTCCGGCCTTTCTCGAATGTTTTTATGCGTATTTTTCGATGTTGCAACTTGTTCAGAGAAGAGATGCACTTCCTTTGCCAGAGACGTCACAAACTGGTGGCTGCGAACTGTTGGAACTGTCCCTCCCTAATCTATACACTGAATCTGATGAATTTCCCCAGCAATTCCATTTTGTGGGTCACGTTTTCCCCCATTTATTTTTTGCATTTGGATAAAACAATTCAAAGAAAATGCTTTCCCTTCGGGCATTAAAATGATTCTAGCACAATGTAAACTGGCAAACCCACTTTGCCGATATTATCTTTCTGCACAAAACTTGACTATATGATATAAACCCAACCCCTGCCCAAAACTAAAATCGTCATCATTTGAAGTTATAAATAGCATTAGTATTAGCTATGATAGTTATTATATTATTTACCTGTCAACAAAGTTGGTAGATGCATATGTATTCACTCGTGACCGTCTGTCAATTTGTCTACACGATATCTCCAAAACTTCTCAATGAATTCCAATGAAATGTAGTGGAATGGTGGGCTACGAAAAAATTGATTACATCTTTGTTTTTGATTGAGAGATATTTTTATTATTATTATTCGTAACTCAGTACAGGGTTTTCCGTACCCTGTACCGTGTCGTTTGGGAACCCATCACAGGTGTGTCCTGGGCGAGATAGCCTGTCGGAGCCCATCCCTCTCCAGGCTTTCTCAATCTTACTCTTTATTAAAGGCTTTGGTATGATTTGGCCATGGATTGAACCCACGCCCTACCGAATCGAAGGCAAGCACTCTACCATTAGGCCACGGTGGGTGGTGAACATTTGAATATCGATCTTTAAATAATGTGGAAACATTTTTTGAGGATTCTCACATTTTATCAATTATGAAGAACTTTGGACTTTGGTCCAAGAGTACATCTGCTGTAGAGAGAAGGTTAATAAACTCGTTTCGGAAACCAAGATGTCAGACTTGTTCCTCGTCGTGTTCTCCTTGACAAAAGCTTTCGTTCCAAATTAACGATGCCCAACAATAACCGAGAGAAACATCAGAGTGCACGTGACATGTGAACAGAAGCAATTTGGTATTTTGTTTTTCAATTCATTGTTTGTACTATGCACAAAGTTATTAAACTGTTTGAGGCAGAATTTCGAGTTTGATATTTTGTGAAACGATCATCAAATGGTGTCAAGATTCCGTTCAAACAAAAGAAAACAGAGACGATGACATTTAACAAGATGCTTTTGAACTATTTTTCAGTCACGAACCATACTTCCTACGTAAAGATGTTTACTAATTGTAGTCATTAGGTTTTATAGCTTTATCTATCTATCTATCTATCTATCTATCTATCTATCTATCTCTGCTTAAATCTATTGATGTATATATCTGCATATGCATCTATTTCCCTCACGCTTTGATTCTGTTTCTCTCTTGTTTGCTATATATCTAAAGCTATATATTTATGGCTATTTATCCATGTATGTCTCTCTCTCTCCCTCTCTCTTTCTCTCTCTCTCTATGTGTATCATATTCAAGTTATGGTTGACAAAAATATCATAATCCAAGGTGTGGGATTAATAAAAACAGTTAAAATTAACTATATTCAATAACGGTAGCAACTGACAGATGAAAAATAGAACAATTAACAAGCGATAATGAAAACTGGTAGATAAGCTGAAGTTATACAGTAAAATTACAACGAAAAATGTTCTAAAAAAAGAAAGATTTATAGGCGATAACTTTTAAGAAATACTACCGCCATTTCATGCATTGACTCTCTTTAAATACCCTGCCCCCCTTGAGGAACTTGAATTATCATTCGTGTTTTAAAATCTCCAATAAACACATGCGAATGCACAAGTTACTTAAGTGTATCAAAGTCGAAGGAAAAGGGGGTTTAACTCTTGTCATCACAAAAAAAGAATTCTATCAATATTATAATCACTTAGTCTCACAAAATGGGGGCACATCATGGCACTCAGATTATTAATACAAGAACCCGTGTTTAGTTAAATATTGTATTCTTTCTGAGCTAATTTGCTGCATTTAGTTTTATTATTTACAATTTCAGTTTTGTTTCTGCAAAAGCGACATCTGCTGTTTTATTGCGGCTTGTTTATTTTGGCTTTGATATAGTTCATTCGAATATACTTGTTCTTCACTACTATTAATATCAATTCCGTTTTCCTCTTCAAGTGTCCTTTTTGCCATCATTCATACATTATTATTATTGTTGTCGTTGTTATTGTTGTTGTTGTTATTATTATTGTTGTTATTATTATTGTTGTTATTGTTTTTGTTGTT
>VCCN01006352.1:2192442-2202452 GCA_006491835.1 Architeuthis dux | reverse complement strand
TATATATATATATATATTAAATTAAAATGGCAATTCAGAAGATCTTGTTGTGTACAAAAGATGTTAAAGAAAATTACATACAATCCTCCAAAACATATACCAAAATTGCACTGCAATAATTAAACTACATAACGATACAAACAAGATAAAGATAGCTAAAGGAGTGAGACAATACAATATCACCTAAACTATTTACAGCGAGCCTTGAAAGCATCTTTCGGAAAACTGATTGGGAGGGAATGGGAATAAACATAGATGGAGAATACTTAAGCCTCCTATGATTCGCCGATTACATTTCCATGACGTCGGCAGCATCCGAAGAATTACAAAACATGTTAACGGATCTAAATAGGGAAAGTAAAAAAGTAGGCTTAAAGATGAACAGAACAAAGACAAAAGTAAAGTTCAATGATAAAATCCCCAAAAAGGTCATAATGATAGAGGGAGAGGCTCTAGAACAGGTTCACAAATACCTATGACAGGTAATAAAGTTAGAGAAGGACCGTGACAGCGAAATAAAACGACGCATAACGATAGGTTGGAAAGCATTCGGTATGAATAGATACATTTTGAATAGCACCTTGCCAATATGCTTAAAGCGTAAAGTATACAACGGTTGCATAATACCAGCCATGACATACGGATGCGAAACCTGGAAATTAACAAAACGAGCGGAAAACCAACTTAGAATAGCACAGAGATCTATGGAAAGAGCCATGCTAGGGATAACTCTAAGAGATAGAAAAGGATCAACATGGATCAGAGGGAGGACTAGAGTGAAGGATATTATACAAATAATTAAGCAGCAAAAATGGAGATGGTCGGGTCACCTAGCAAGAAGAAATGCCAATAGATGGCGGGGGGGAATTAACCGACTGGTGCCCACGGGACAGTAAACGCAGTAGGAAAAGACCAGATACAAGATGAAGAGATGAGATAGAAAAGTTTGCCGGTAAGACGTGGCAGAGGTTAACACAAGATAGGTCGTCATGGAAGGAGATGGGAAGGCCTTTGTCCAGCAGATCACCAAACCGACCAAATAACAAATGTGGTGGCTAGGTATTATTCCCTTTTTACGTAGTTCTTTTCGTTGTGTCAGCTCTACCAGGCACATCAGTTGATCTAAAATCTAAAAGCAGCTTTGTAAATTTTGTTTAATCGGAAACTTTTTATTTTTTCGACGTTTCTTAAAAATCTTGTGTCAGCGCTACCGGACACATCATTTAGCCTAGAACGTTTCAGATATGCATGAGTACTCTCCTAGACATATTCTAAAAATGGTGTTTGGTCTTTTGGTGAAGCTTTTAGTTTTTTTTCGGACTTTTGAAAATGCTACCTGACACACCAATTTTCCTAGATCCCTGCAAATTCGCATGGGTACTCCCATAGACATCTATTGAAAACGGTATTTTGATTTTTCGAAATTTCTGTAAAGTTTTCTTTTAAATTTTAAAAAGACAACCGGACACAAATTCGCATGGGTACTTCCTTAGATATCTTCTAAAAGCGGTTGTATGGATGTTTCGAAATGTTTATACAACGTTTTTTAAATAGAATATTTCGTGTTTTTTTTTTTAATTCTTTTAATCTTGTGTCAGCGCTACCAGCGTAGAACTCTGCAGATTCGGATGAGTTACACCTCGTAGACACCTTCTAAAAACGCTTTTCTGGAATTTGGGAAAAAATTCTATGGTTTGCGGAAAAAGGCAATTTTGCGGTACGAGAATCGTTTTTTTTCAAATGAAATACTCGCATACACACATTTCCTATTTCCAGCAGACAAAATCAGGTCAAAAGGTTGACAGTAATTTTTTATTAGATGAAGTATTATACACCAGGAATTCTCAAAGTCGGGGTCGAGACACCTCCGGAGGTTTGATAAAGATTATTGGGGTCGCAGAAATATTTTAAACTCTTTATTTTTTCAGAATAATTTTTTTTTGTTGAAAAAAAATACTTTCTTACGCCAACTATTTTTTGATTCTTGTAAAATTGTGTCAGCGCTACCGGACATGGCTGGTGTGGCGTGTTCATTTATATTTTAAATATACATACATTTATATTCGAATATGTTGTTTAATATTTTGTATGTGTCTGTTGTTATAATATTATGCGCTTGAATTATGATTTTCATAATTCATTATAATTTACTATTTATATAAAACATTTTCCTTGCTATTTAAATTCAAATTAATGAATAATTCATTTAAATTCATTCACATTTTCAGCAAATTCCTCAGGAATGTTTATTCCTGAAATATAATTACTATTGGGTAAGATTATACTGGGGATCATAAGAATGATACTTCTTCTATATTGCTAGAAATAGAATTCTAAACACTGATTATCTCTCTTCATTATCGATGATACTCTAATGTACTTGTTCCATCTACCTACATAGTTATTAATCTACGTGTGCGTAAAACTTCCTTGACTCTTTCAAAAATACATTGATTCTATAGTCACAAATTTCCACAATACTTTCAAATACAGGGTCTCACAAAAGTAACGTCCATTTTGTCCCAGAATTACCGCCAGTTTTAGCTAAGGGAAAAACTATTTAATAGTTGCTTTTAATAGTAATTAAAGAGTTGCTTCCCTTAGAACTGGCATCAATTTGGGGACAAATCGGGCGTTATATTTGTCACACTCTGTACATTAATGATTCCTTCGGGTATGTAATTGCAATAGAATAAGTAAGGCCCAATCTTAAGTATTCGCGAAAGTTGCAATTTAATTACTACATCCGAAATTGACCTTCGATTTCCTTAAAGTCGAAGAATTTGGAAGTGTAGGAATGAAAGGAATTAAACCGAGAAGAATAACAAAGCCGAAGCAGAGCAACGTTGTCCTTCGTGAATTTCCTTAAAATTCTCCCTAGATGATAAGTGTGTACATCATTTATCTACATTATTTACAGCTATACATTATTTCTTTATGTTCTTAAAAGCTTTCGGCCAAATCACCTTGGATACACCGGTTCTCGTACGACCAGCGAAGTTAAGCAACATCGAGCAAGTGACCATACCAAGTTTCGTAAGCAAGCATGGTAAAGTGAGTGACGCCCCTTAGGGTGCTTTTCGCCTGCAAATCTTTCACATATCGCAAGCTGATACAAGAGAAACGTGTGATGCGGGACGCCTAGACAGGAAAAGCTGACACCGTAGCCAGCGTAAGGGAACTTGCTAGCTTATGTTAATATATAAAATTCTTCAATTGTAAAATTAAGTGTTCAAAATCTAAATAAAAGAACTAGATTCATGGTCAGTATCCATATTCACTCTCAACATAAAACAGGACAAAAGAGTAACTCGAATCTTTTGATGACGAAAGAGGAAATTAAAACTATTCACCCTACAAATGATTTTGATGGTCTGTACATAGAAAGGGAAGAAAGGAATAAACGTGAAAACACTCTCCCCTGTGTTTTTGCGATCTAAACAGAGCTGTGATCTGTACGGTCCTAATCAGATGTCCAAATGTTTAATATGTTAAAGAGAGCATCTAGAAATGTTACCAGAATTCCCTGGTTATTTATTACTACATATCATTATCTTTATTTCATTTACTACTCACATTAGCAAGTCTGATCGAATAGCACTAAGTCTCCCAAAATCTCTTCCATTTTTATCAATACATTGGTCGTCATCTGTTTCACTGTAAATTGTATGGTTTCTATTTTGCCATATACTCCATTTTCTTTCATCCTTCTTAAAACGGATGTGGGGACAGTGGCTAAAACTCCAAAGATTATTATTATTAGTAGTAGTATAGTTGTTGTTGATGTTCTTATTGGATTGTTCATCGCAGGGCCGAAGAAAATTAGATTTAGCTCTCTTTGTTCTTATTCATGTTTCCCATAAAGTTTTCCTCTATTTCTATGTATTTATTTATGATTGTTTTTAACCAAAGTTCTGTCTGACTCACTGGCTTTTATTTTGACTTGAGATCGATTTCAGTCGATGGCGTCGTTCCGATAAAGACACGCGTAAATCCATTTTATGAGGAAAACGCTCCCTCCATCTCCTGATTTAAAATTAAGCAGAAAAACAGGTCTGGTTAGTCACACAATAGAAACCGTCACATGACCAACGTCTTTTGACAGCATGCCATGTTGGGGATGATCATTTGCCTTTTGTAGATCATTAAAAAGTCCGAATTTTAAAAAAAAGAAGCGTGAAAACTGCCGGACACAAACTAAGGGACCAATTTACACCCCTCTAGCTCTATTGGTGCAGCCTGTACGCGCGAGACATACATAGATAGCCAGACAGCAAGACCCACTTAAAAACTTAAGAAACTTATGTTGATGTTGACTATGCTGATGTTGACAGTTTTGGTTGACGGTTTCTAATACACGCATGAAGATTGGCCCACATACACACATGCATTTACTTGCATACAAGCTGGCAAACATGAATGAATACAACTTCATTTGTAAACATATTTATTGGACGAAGTCAACTTAGATTCAAGGACACATTCATAGAGCAACTGTGGGAAAACTAATCAATTACCTTTTCGATACTATTATACTAACCATCACTATAGGGGGTGGGGAGATATTTGCTGTATGTCATTTATTGAACTTCTAGTGATGAACACACTCTATAACATCATCCTGCAAAATGAGCATGCAAACTATTTCTCCACAACTAATTTGATTTTTCTGTACATCTAATCTGATTTTTTAAAGTAGTGCCCTAACGCTGGCTACGACTTCCGCTGTGCCTGCTTCGGCTCCGCATACCAATTACTACTTGCTCATCCCGTTTGCGATGTGTGAAATAGGCTTAGAGGCAAAAAGCACCCGAAGTAGCGTCACTCAATTCTCCCTACACTATTTTACCCATAGCTTGGGGTCGGGGGGTCCATGCCTTTCCCAAGGGCATTAGTGCGAAGTGAACACCAACTGTCTCAGTCGGAGTTCGAACTCGGCCCATCGAGTCCATTCTGTTGCCCACTCGGCCACCGTGCACCTCTGTTAACTTGATTAACATTCAATAAAATACAACCTTAAATCAGCATCTCCTCTCATCTTACTCTGTTTATCTTTGGTCGTTAATGTGTCTGGTTGACCTTATTCGACGCACTTTGATATGGACGAGGATTTATCTACACCTGTGACAAATAGATTTTATACCAAAATAAAAGCAGAAAGTAATTTCCAGCTCCATTGAAGAACGAATTCAGTATTAATGGCTTGCGAGATCAGCACTGTAATAACTGGACTCCAAAAATATTCAAAATAAAAACAAGAGTCTATGTCCCCATTTAAAAATTGTTCTCTCCACCCCCCTCTCTCTCTTCTAGATCTCTAATATCGTATTTAACTGACTTTATTCCACCCCCGTGCCTTCATGATATCACAAGGAAATAATTTCAAGACACATATATTCAGAAAGCTTTACAAATTGCCTATTAGAAATAAACACTGATTCGGTTTTACCAATATACACATATGTTTTTTGTCTCTCTTTAATTTCGGTTATTATCAGTGCTACAAACATTGCTTTATTTCGAGCAACTTTATCTTTATAGATTAAGAATCGTTTTCCTGTTAAAAGTCCTGTAAACCAGCAGGAATGTACGTATAATGCAGTTGATGCTTATTATCGTGTCCAAAATTTAAATTCTTACAAGAAATTTATCGGAAATGATACTCCGCGAATGGAAGAATGGTAGTAGCTGTGATAATTACCCAGACATTCTTACAGAGACATGACAAAAGTGAATAGACTCCTCTATTCTTAGACACGAGGCTTTCTACAATGATCTCAACATTTTTACAATATTTTGTTGTGAAAATTAAATTTACCGTATATCCTCGTATACAAGTCAATCTCGAGTATAGGTCGACCCTAGATTTATGGTTACGAAATCATTAATTTATGGTATGCTTTTTTGAAGCAAACGGTTGCTTCTAGTCTTTCCCATTGTGTTTGAATTTCACTTACAAAATCACTACTCATGTATAGGTCGACTACCAATTTCTGACTAAAGATTTGGTCTTCAAAATACGATCTATACACGAGTATATACGGTAAGTAGACTTGCCGTCAGCAGATTTTTAAGTTCAAGCATGGGATTTATTAGATCTGCTTAGCTTCTCTTGTGGTATATCATTCAAAAGACAAAGCAAATCTCTTTTTGTGGACATTGTCTTTTCTTTCAAGATCCCAAATGGTCTTGTCATATTCAATAAGGGTAGTGTCAGGAGATTGCCTTGGCCATGAGAATAGCTGAATAATGTTTTGGACCTACTGTAACCATGTTAGATAGTGGGCTGCAGTTGGTTCAAACAGAATTATTGGCTGGACAATCTTCGGGCTCAAACTCGTGGTTTTAAATAAAGGCCTTAACTTGGTAAATAAAACTAACACAGATTGAATAAAAAGGTCTTTTCGGAAAAAGCACGTCCTATATGTCATCAAATACCTTACTGCATAGACAAATTCAAGAAAATAAATAAATACCCTTTAATTATATATACTGTTACTTAAAATAAAAAAGGAAGCACAAGACAGCCTTTCAGGCAAACAACTGTCTTCCATTCCCCACAAGAAATAATGAAATCGATTCAGTAATATCCCTTCCTTCGTCTTCCCCTTTCTTTAATTGATTGATGGCAAAATTGATGGGAAAATGCAACTGTCTACAGGAAAAGCCCACAAACAATAATCAAATAAAATCTGAGAAAAATAATTAATCATGCTTTCAACTTTCTTTTCAAATAAAGCAAACAATATCAACATTGTTGCGAGTACTACATGGAATTGATCCACTGTTTCACATACATCTATTCATACAAATAATAACGATGAGAAAAACATAATAGGCATTATGATTATGTTAATGGTAATAATAACAGTGGGGATATGAGCTTAACAGTGAAAACGAAAAGAATCGACCAGTAAAACCGATCAACAGCCATTCGGTACACACAGTAAACACAATAATAGCGTTGTTAATGTTAATGTTGTTACTACTACTACTACTACTACTACTACTACTACTACTACTACTACTAATAATAATAATAATAATAATAATAATAATAATAATAATAATAATAATAAGAAGAAGAAGAAGAAGAAGAAGAAGAAGAAGAAGAAGAAGAAAGTAAGTATGTATGTATCATCGTTCTCCGTTTATATCCTGATTGAGGGTATCGCAGGATTAGGTACACAGGCATAACTGTTAGTAAACCCACTTCCGGCTTTCCAGGCCTGTCGAAGCTTCGTTCTGCTTACGGCACCTGGTAGTCCTCAATGGCCGCCCATCTAGCTACTGACCAGGCTCGGCGTAGCTTAACTTCGGTGATCTTACGAGAACCAATGTATCCAACGTGATTTGGCCGTAACCCCTTAGCCTCGGGGAGAGGTTCCTCAATCCTAGTCCTTGTGCTGAGTGCTAAGCGGAGAGGCATTGAGTACCAATTTTTAAAGTCTTTGGTATGACTTGGCGGTGAATTGAACTACGGCCTACCGAACCGGAGTTGAGCATTTGAGCAAAAAAAGAAGTAACACAATTGATTATAGAAATGCAAACGATCCCCAAACCTGGATCCTCGAATGCCTTAAGAGTTTCAAGATTAACGAAACATTGGTTAAATTTATAACGAATTCTCAAAAGAACTTGAATATAGACTTGCCCCCCTAGCGAGAAGGCTGCGAAATTCCAGGAAGAATCGTGACCATCCAAGCAACACTACTATAATAAATTTTGGTAGAATTGGAAATCTGACGAATCGAGATAATCCAGATGACAGCATTATTGAAAACAAATACTAAAGATAATGCTGGAGTATTGAAAGGACTTGATGGTACGTGATTTGTAGTGTAAGCCTTTTGTTACTACTGGTGTGAAAACTCAATGAATGCAGAAATAATAATGGATACTGAGAAAGGTGCTGGAGATTTGAGGAGACTCGCTTTCTCTCCTGCTCTATTGGTAACCACCAGACATCTGGTGTGAAGAAGAAGAAGAAGAAGAAGAAGAAGAAGAAGAAGAAGAAGAAGAAGAAGAAGAAGAAGAAGAAATCATCAATAAAGTAGTAAAGTAAAAAGAAATGAGACAGAAAAAGAAATGCTATACAGGATATCGAAAAAATCATAAAGAAAACCAACAACTTGCAGTAAATATTCCAAACATACAAAGGGAAATAATTAAGCGGTATTCGATTAATTGAGCCTCTAAATGTCTGGATGACAGGCGTGAGCGCTGAGAAAGATTCTAATAGCCATTGATTGTCCCCTAGAGACAATGCACAATGTAAACAACTACAACAAAAACAATAATACATAGCTTGTCTAAGACCGTAATCAACTCCTTACTATGACAGAACCTTCCCTTTTCTATTCTCTATTCAATTAGATATTATTAATATCATTATACTATTAATATTATTATAACTATTTAACAGGAGAAGGAATTTTCGGAACTACAAAAACGAGACGAGAAGAAAGCCTTAAAATATAGCAACCCAGAAGGGAAATAACTCTTGCATTACTTTTGATATTCTTAGTAATCGAAAAAAAAAAGATCTTTAAATTATTGTCTTTGACAATATTGCTTTGAGTGAGGATGCTAGTGTTAGGGAATGCTTGACTATAGGCTAAATAGTTGGTGGGTGACGAAGACGAGTATATACAGTGTCACCCATAATTGAGTACACCCCTACACATTTTTTTTTATAGTTAATTGTCTTCTAAACCAAACATAGCATGATTTTATTATTTCTAGTGGAATATTGCACAATCAAAACGGATATTATCAGGTTTTATTCATGACCAAACTCTACAGCATTGAACAAATATGAATATGTTAGAGTCCAAAAATGAGTACACCCCTGCGAAAAAGAGTTTCAATGCTGTAGAGTTTGGTCATAAATAATACCTGATAATATCTGTTTTAATTGTGTGATGTTCCACTAGAAACTGTGCGGAGATCACTTTTTAGAAAATAGTATTTATTCCTTTAACATGTTTCGGCTATCATCTGTCGTTTTAAAAAAGGTTGTGAATGAAACTGGAAAGGATCCTCGCTTGGCGTGTTGACTCTGTATTGGAGGTCAAAGTGGTGGCGGGGGTAGAATATATTGTATCTAGTCGGCCCTTGGTTTGTGTGTGTGTGTGTGTGTGTGTGTGTGTGTGTGTGAGAGAGTGAAACATGTGTGCTTGTGTGGGCGCTGTTTTGTGTGTGTACTGGGGTAGTGGCCTTTTTGATTTTGATGAGGTGGGGGCGTATTGGGAGTGGATTCTGTATTGGAGGTTAAAGGTGGTGGAGCGGGCAGAGTAATTTTATTTCTCTGTGCATGGCTGTTTGTGTTGTTTTTTTTATCTTAAGTTCGTATGTTTTGGTATGGTTGTTTCTCTAGTTATGTGTATTTGTGCGTGTTTATTTCAGTGTGTATTGTTATTTATGTTGCGTGCATTTGTTTCCAAGTGTTTCTGTGGGCATAGGTATTCGTGTGTGTTTATTTCTGTGCGTATGGGTGTTTGTGTTTGTGTCTGTGTCCGGGTGTTTTTGTGCGTTTGTGCCTGCGAGTTTGTCTGTGTGTGTTTTGTGTGTTTGCTTGCCAAATAATTCTGTGAGTTTGTTTTAACGTTCGTTGGATCAAATTCTTTGCATCTTGTATAGAATTGCGCATTTATGTTGAAGTAAAGAATTATCATCCTTATTTGAGAAGCTGTATCGCCATCCCCCAATGCCTGACCGGCTTCATAAAGACAGGTAGTTTTGCGTAGGTATTCATTTCAGGAGGTAAATATTGATGGATATTTTATAGAGAAATTAATGTATTTACAGAACAACCGAGCTACATGGTAAATAAACTAAATGAACACGTCTGTTGAAAAGTAATAGGTTGCCTGCTGGTGATTTTTTTCTTCACTAGGTGCACCACGAAGTTGGCTTAGTAACAAATGGGTGCGGTCCAACAAATATCGAAATCTACATTTAAATTTAAATGGCTGTGTGCATGCGTACATGCATACTGAAATATATAT
>VCCN01006352.1:2174547-2185779 GCA_006491835.1 Architeuthis dux | reverse complement strand
GTGTCTTACAAGCCTCATTTCCCATCCTTTACCGCCGTTACCACTTTCTATAATTCTTATGTTCAGTTTTCCAACTTTTCTAACGACACACATCTTCCTTAGAATGAAATATATATATTAATTTTACAAAGAGGTAGAAATAATTTCTACGGCTACTAGAAAAAGGTCATACGCAAATTATCCCGTTTTTGACCGGTACTATGCTAGTATATGCATATGATAATGTCGTTCTCTTCTACATTTTGTAAATATGTTCGTATACAAAATTAGACACCTTTTCGACTGCCTAGCTCTGCCTTCTCTCATAGAAACCGTCAACTAAAACTGTCACCAAAACTGTTAAAATAGATTTCTTCAGTTTTTGAGTTAGCCCGGCTGGCTGGTTAAGTATCATGCGTACAGGCCGCACCAATGAAGCTAGAGGACTGAATATTGCAACATTTACTCCTCATTATGTCTAGAAAGCTTTTTCTTTAGTGGGGGATCAATTTACAATGTAGTTTCATGCTAAATGTTTTTTTTGTTGGAAATTCAGTCTTTTTTAGTGATTACTGCCCAACAAAAGGCGAGAGAAGTAGCTTATTCATTGATCACCCCTTTTTCCAATTCCTTAATCACCCCCAACACGGCATGCTGCCAAAAAACATTCGTCATATGACGGTTTCTCTTGAGTGACTAACCTTATCTGTTTAGTTACCTAGTTACCGCTGTCCCCCCAGTATAATGCAGCTGCCCCCTTCCCCCAATATAACGCAGCTGTCCCCCCAATATAACGCAGCTGCCCCCTTCCCCCTCCCCCTCACTTACATTTCATTCGTACATTCACATCTTCCATTATCTACGTTTCTTTCCATCTTTCTCTATTCCATTCTTCTATTTTCATTATTTCATTCAATCGATCATTCTTTGTACTTTATTTATTTCCCCCTTTCTCCCTTCACTTTAAACAATTTCATTTCTATACCTACTGTTTTTTTCTTTCCTTTTATTCCCCCTTTCTTATATACTTTCTCTCTCACTTTCGATTCAATTATTCCCTTTTTCTTACCTGTATTCTGTATATCTTTATTATCAATGTTTTCTTTCTACATTGACTCATGTTATCATTTTCTGCCTTTATTCCTTCCTTTCTACCAACTTTTTATAAGCTTTCCTCCATCCTTCCATCCTTTTACAAAAATGATAAGAAGTCTGTTTCTATTTTCTGCTTCTTTAAGTTTGCGATGGAATCTACTCTATTTTAGGTTTAGAAACTCTTTCTGGAATTCGACATCCTTTAAAGTCAAAAATGATTGATAAGCCAACATAAATAAATATTGGTTTTTCAGCATAACTGATCAAACTCGCTCAGAAACATATGGCACTATTTTCATCTGCATGCCACCAATTATTTAAGGTTTAATAATTTCTGTATAAGTATCATCATTATTATTATCATCGGTGCTGTAGTAAAAGTTAATTTAATTATAATCACTGACCTGCCTATGTGGGCACATCAGTGGCCAGCTTACTTTAGTTACTTGCTATCAACGTTTGAAACAAATGAAAAAAACAAGCTTCGAATACTGAATTTCAAAGTGTGATTTATACGTTTATCCTCAATATCTGTCGTTTTTCTATTTAAACTTTGTTATTTCTATGGTCATCCTCCGTCTCTTACGGGCTCAGCGATTACCACAGTGTGAGCGTAATGACTTTTTAAAAATGCCCTCTGCCAGCTAACAGCAATCACAAACATCATGTAAGTTGTAACCATACTTCGTAATGAGGGTGTACATCTATGGAGATATCCAGTGTCAAGACAATATTTGACATTAGATCATCACCTGATAACAAGTGTCGTTTGAATTCTCTATTGTAGGATCCAAGTGAGAATTTCTTTTAGATCTATGCTTTTCAGGAAAAAGTGTATAAATTTGTGCATTGCATGTGCAAGTGTCAGTGAATTAATTTTGTGCTTTTAGCATCTGTCTACATTTGCTTTTTAGAGATCAGTGCCAGAGAATTCACTTACGTCTAACATGCTCACATATAAAAGTAGAAAATCAATAACTTCACTTATTTGTTTTGTCTACAAGTATTAGGTTATGTGTTCTTGCTTTTATTACATCAGCTGTCTTTTCTGGCATACCCTGAAGAAGTTTGTAACTAAGTTATCTTGGTTTTATTTTTATACCACGACCGTCAAAAACTAAGCCATTTTCCTTATGTACTTTCCAACGAGAATCTTTTATCATCATAGGCTTCTTCCATGGGAGTATGCTTAGTGCTCGACCGACATTTATCTTTCGAGAAACATCAATACTTGCTCTACTTTTTGCTACATTGAACAGTATTGTAGGTAGTTCAACTACTTCCAGTTTCACTCAAGGAATTTCTACTAATTAAAGTGTTAGTATAAGGAAAATGTTATGTCTACCAGTACTCTGGCAATTATTCGGAAGCCTGTCACTTATGTATTCCAGATCTGTGAATATTCTTATGATCGATCTTGAATCTTTATTTTTCTCTCTTCTGTGTGAATCTATATGTACGTATTGTAATGTTTTCTGTTCTTTGTCAACGATGATTGAGGTCAGATGTTCTAGAATGATTCATGTACATAATATTATTCTGTAAGCTGAAAACCTCGAACTTTCCACAGATGTTAGTATATTGCGGTTCCTACCCAGTCAAGTAAACATGTGTACTCTCTATTTAGGTTTGAGTCCCCAAGGAAAGTTATTTTATTCCTCATATCACTTGCCTCAATGTATTCTTTGGGAGCCTTATACAATCTGAATTCTGCATTTTGTTATTTCTCTCCCTGTTAAGAACACAGTCAAATTGCGACACGTAAGTACATTACTGGCTTATACGAAAAAGGGCTATTTTTTGCAAGCTGATTATGAGGATAGATCTTCTTTTAACTGGATCATGAATAATTAGCCTTACCCAACACATTAAGTCACTGGCCTTTTATCCCTTTATTGTCCAATAATGAACCATATCTGTTAATGGAAAAATCATTTGTGATAAAGAATCCATTTAAAAAGTCATATCCTAAATTAAATTTAATTCATAATTGAAAATCTCTTGTGCCTAACATTAATTTCCTGGTCATTTTTGAGCAGCCTAATCTCTGTAACCCCAATCGACAGTGGATTTCTCAGTCGCAATCCCATCTCTATAACAAAAAGAAATCAATGCCTGACATTTAATTTTGTTTTCATTTTATAAGATATTTGGGTAAATTCCTTTGTATCTTTTCACTTACTTAAATTTACTAAGCATTTACTGAGTTTTCTTTTGTAATAAAGCTTATTTTGTTCTTCCAAATGTTGTTGTTTATATTCCTTTATTCCTTCATTTTCATCTTCTTTTTCTCTTCTTTCTTTCTTTCCTTTTTCTTCACACTTCAGTCGCAATCTAAGTGATCTCTGTATTTCTTACCCCCCTTCATTCCCTCTCATTCACTCTTTCTTTCTTATTTTCCCTTCTTTTTCCCATTCTCATCAATGTCTTCTATCCGCTTTCTTTATTCTTTCTCTTCTTTTTTCCTTGACAATGTTTTTTCCTCTTCTTCCTTTCCATGTTCTCCTTAATTATTCTCCCATCCTTTCTTCCTTCTCTCTTCTTCCTTTCTTCCCCTTCTTTGTTCCTCCCCCCGTCCTCCTTTATCATTTTCTTACTTCATTATATATTACAATCCCTTACTTTTTCTCTCTCTCTTTTAAAGAAAATTTAAATTATTTTTTGCCTTCATTTGTATTTTGTTCCTCTTCAACTTCCATTTTCCTATTGTACATATTTTCATTTCATTTGTATTTTGTTACCCATTAAATGGACTTGGCCCATCCATTCACATTTCGTAATTCACCTATCGGATTCAATTTACACCTAAGGTAAGTTTCTTGATCCTGACAGATAAAAAATATCCTGATCATCAAATCTAATTGAACTTTCACCTTCTCCAATCGAATTTTCCAGAACGAAATTAACTCTTTTATTTCAGTAGTATTTCTATGATCCACTTTGATTCATTGTCCATCATCTCAGAGCGTCTACACGGGCAGAATCATCTAACAAGATCTCAGCTTTGGATTAGAACACATCATCGGATCTTCCACACTTTCAAACGTTTTTCGTTGAAAATAAATAGAAAAAATACACACGCATTTTATTGCATTGCAGAAACATAAGCAGATATGTATTCATATTCTATATGGTTTAAACTCTCTCGAACATAGAAGTAGTGAAATCAAACAAACACACCGTGGTCAAGATTTAAGGAAATGAAATGTGTTTTTTGTGCGTTCATAAGCCAAGTAGATTTGCACAGTTTTGAATCAATATTTAAAAAAATATTCAGAGAGTTAAAAATGCCTTCTTTGATGCGCGAGCATCTCGAGTATCGATGACCGTCACTGTCTGACTTGACTGACAGGCTAACATACCGAAACAGTCCCACCACCTCTCGTTTCATCCCTCTCCTCTATATAAGGGAGATAACTCGTTTAACTGCGTTTTGAGAGTAAGATCTTCACATAAGAAAATATGTCGTCTGCTTCCGTCAGTTGATATAATTTGTAAAGAAAAACAAAATAAGTACAATTTAAAATTATTATGCACTCTTTATTTGAAAAGAACATTTGTATTGACAGATTGGTCTCATTTGTTAGCCTTCCAGGATGGAAATCTATGTGATCGCATCTATGCTCTGATTTCTAGGCTTGTTATTTTAATACCGAATAATAACTTCAATAATGAATCCAAAAGGCATTCGTTAAAAGGAAAAATAATAATTTTCCACATTCTGTTTTTGATTTCGTTGGCCCTCGTTAAAGATTACACGATTCACAGAATAATTATCAGTTAAGTTAAGAACATTTTAAGGAGGGAATAGATCCGTTGGGAACCGCTGTACAAATCATGTTTGTTAAATTATTATAAGTCATTTCAAATTCAATTAGAAATGTTAACGTATAGGGGAGACCGGAACTCGGACAGGTTGAATCACTTACTTTAATTTTTGTTTCCACTTGACGGCGCCACTGGTAGCCTCATTTTGAGCAGAAAGATTTCCGCTAATGTTCTTCTAAGTTTGGGTCTTATGTGCTTAAGCATGACAAGATTTGCATGGAAAACGTTTTCACTTTGACAAAAGAGTGCCTAGTACATGCTATAATGTGCGGTTGATGATAGTGCAGTCTCTGTTTATGAGAGGTGACAATAAACAGTATATATATGGAAAAGGGGTCAGAAACAACAGAAAAGGAAAACTAATAACACTGATGAATCAACAGATGATGAAACCTTTTGTTTGGTGTGCGTAGAACCTCATTCCAATTCAATGCCTGGTGAGAAATGGGCAAAGTGCACGTCTTGTCAAATGTGAGCACATGTTGAATGCGTTTCAGAAAACTTACAGGGTTTAATTACTTTATCAAAACTGTACATCTGATGATTCAGAATTCGACTATTACTTGTCTGGCATAAGTAATCAAATTAAGACTTTGCTACTGATATTGTTTTGATATCTATTTTCATTTCATTGGGAGAGGGGTGTCAATAAAGTTTGGGGTCGTTATTCTTTTCTTATTGTTCTCTTTTCCATCTTCCACCTTATTACAATACATCATTAAGGTCCTCTCACATATGATTCCAATTGTCCTATCTGATTATATTCCTAAAATCTTACTTTTTACTCAAATACATTTTCTATTACTGTTAATACTTCTGTCTGGTTTAAAGGTTTCTATTTCTCAATTATAACAATATATTCATCACATGGTACAGACTATCCCCTCGGCTGGGCTAGGTTGGTACACATTTTTAATGTTTAAATGATAATATAATAAACTTAACTAATGTTTCAAATTCAAACGACCCATCCAAAGGAAGTAACTTTTGGCTATATTTGCGTTTTAATGAATTAATTTCATAGGAAGTTACAAGCAGCTAAGTGAAAAATGTACCAACTAGCCCCGGTCTCCCCATTAGTATAGTTACTATTATTTTAAAATATATTTCGGCTGAATATAGTTTCTAAAATATTTATTGAGATTTGAAGCTTTCATCAGATAGAAAAGACGATTCAACAAATAAAACGTTTTGTTTTTCCTAATCAAAATATTTAATATCAATAACATTACATCAGTTAACTTTTACTTTCATGTGAAAAGTTGTTTGACAATCGAGATTAGCATTTACCAAAAAGCGCAAACAATGTTTGCCCTTAGAAAAATGATGCACGTCTTACAAAATATAAGTACATGGTGTTTAAATCCTTTTGATTATCACTGTAATGATGTATGTATGTGTTTGCGTGTATGTACGTGTGCTTGTGCTTGTGAGAAATATATATATATATATATGATAATTATAATGACATTTATTAGTTGAGAGCCTATATTTTCCCGGCGCCGGTGTGAGCGACTGCTAAACAAGCGGCCTAAATCGTAAATGTGCGGGGAACTCCGTACGGGGATCGAACCCGCGTTCACCTTAGAAGCTACCTTATACGCAGGTACTGCTCTAACCGACTGAGCTAAAGAAGATCTCATGGTAGGCAGGAGTTATTTAATCCTACACTTTGTTGGACATTTAGACACGAATATAGTGTGGCTCTCGATGCCGACAGTATGAAATCAATATAGGTTCTCAACTAATAAATGTCATTATAATTATCATATTCTGTCGGATATAAAATTATCCATCATTTGAGTTCACACATATACATATACATATACATATACATATAATCAAATCCACATACACTTACGACTCATTAGTGTGGTTACTGACTATAAGTACCTTGGTGCCTCGAGCCAGGATTGAAACCGGACCTCTGGGCCAGCAGTCCGACTTCTTACTAATGCTCCACGTCACCGCGGTGGATTTGTGTGTGTGTATATATATACATATTTAGTTGACGCGAACTCTGTATATTGCACACACATACACTTACTCATGCCACTCGCATTCGTAAAGAGAAGAACAATTATTGGAGGAAGAAGGAAACAAACAGATATTAATAAAACACCAGAACAATGTGTAGTTACCTATTTTGTTTTAGCAACAGACTTGTGTCAGAATCCATTTGTCGCTTTTGAATACATCATGATTTATCTGCTGACCTTAATTCGAAAAAGCGAAAAACGGACGAAACGTCTATTACAGTAAGTATTCACATTATGTTCGTGCTTTTCTACCTTTTGTATTTGTCTTTCTTTTGTTACGTCTTAATAGATACAGTGTTGTTTGTCGAGAAATCCTGTAATGAAATATTAAGAGGATTGTCTAAGTAAATGGTTGTCGGGTGGTCGGAATCAATGTTACACTCATGCCATAGGAATAGGATAATGATAAATATCATCATCATGATCATCATGATCAGCCATTGTGATTCTACTGCTGGACGAAGGCCATTCCCATTTCCTTCCATGACGACCTAGATTGCGCTAACAAACAAACTTTCCTTCGACGAAGTTGATCTGAAATAGTTTGACTCATCGTTGTTGTCATACACTAGGAAGACAAAAAAAGTCAATAACAGGAAAAACGCCATAAATACTCTAACAACGTTTATTTTCCATCCTCATCATCAACTTCATCATCTCAGCCACGTCCTCCCTTTTTCTCTCTCTCTTTCACTCTCTTCTCTTTTATCTATTCTTGAAGGCATTCTTTCTTACCTGTCTGCTGCTGTTTGCGGAGTTTCAGAACTGATAAACACCAGAATAATTATTTTTCCACCCGAAGCTTGGCACAAGTCAATCTTCTGATTATTTTCTGAAGTTTAACTGGAAGTATCCGAAGAAAGGCTCTGGAACTATGAATTTGTTACGCTCTCCATAAAAGGAGTCAACAAGACACATATTCCTGATTAGAATCGATGAAGCTCTTCCAGTATCGCCTGTTTACACGTAAATGCTACTAACACAAGACCTTAATACTCAATCCTATCACTGTATTCTATTGTGGTGTTCTAATAAAGAGTATAAAAGGAGAATAACACTTTCTAAACTACGTTTAAAGACCAAATGCAGCATTCAACAGAGAAAGGTCGGAGATATATAAGCTAAAATATTGTTTTAAAAACAGTGAAAAGGGAGACGGCAGTCTAAAACAATATAGACCAATCTTCCTAGACCCACATCAATCAGTACAATTACTAGTAAATTGTAAAATACTCATATTGCATTACTACCTGGCTATATACCAGTAATACGCATCTCACGCACTTATACTTACATATATATAGTTGTATATAAGTATATTTTTGCTTTCTGAGAAATAAGTTTTAAGTTATTTGAGTTCTGTATACTTAGAAGCTTATCTATATACATATCTATGAATTAGAAAATGTGCAGATTTGTACCATATACACTAAAACTCACTATAACGAACTAATTGTTGGTAGGGAGTTGTCGTCATAGCCCAAAGTTCTTATACACGATGGTTGCCCTCGTGTTTTAGTAAAGAAGAAGTAAGTTCGGTAGTTCGTCGAAATTAACGAACATTGTTCGGTATATCCAAACGCTGTTCGGTCGTCGCTCGTTCTATTTTCGACCTTACTTCTTCACGCCAATGAGTAATCTACAGTTCTATAAAATCTTTTTATATATAATAAACAAGTGCAAAACCTCGTGATGTTTCTCCCTGATAATTACGCTTTACCCCATCTCCCGCAAAAAAGGCAAAAACGGTTGTAGGTTTTTAGATATTTCACTCTAGAGGGTGACTATAATTTAAAAATATTTCTGTGATTTTTTAAGCTAAGAAACGCATTTTAAGAGCTTAACAAAAAGTAACGTTTAGAATTTCAAAGTACGTTTTTGTCTTTTGTTTTGTAACCTTTTTACATTCACTGCATTTATTTTGATGGGGTTTCAATTTTTGTTTTTAGTATTCATATAATATTACATAAAGGGTTAATAAAAAAATGTTTTCCTACGAAAACTGTGATTTAAACTAAACTGTTTGTATTAATTTTAACTACTATTTACCTTCCTGAAGCAAATAAAATTACTTATTTGCTATTCAAATATTAGGATGCTCGTCATTAAAGAAGTAACAGACACAAAACCGAATCTTAATTGTTACTTTTCTAAGAACTAAAAGTTACTGTCATAACTACGATTGTTAATTAAATTATGTCATCCTTTTCAATTTATCAGCAGTAAATAAAACTTAAAGTTAAAAAATAAAGACGACGGTTTTTATTTACATTTACTCTCATATTTCAGTTTGTTTGGGGTAAATTACACAGTAAACCGTAGAGAACACTCTGCAAGAAGGACCTACGATTTACTTAAAAACAGCACCTAATTTACTTTCAATTTTTATTATCACTAGCTGAAAATATCGCCCTCCGTGCCGTAAAACCTCGAGTTAAGTAATGATTTACTGTTTTACGGCCGTAGGCTCCATATAGGCTGCCGTATTTTCAGCTAGTATCAAATACAAACAATTGTACGCTTTTATATGGTGAACTTGTTCGTCGCATTTATCGAACTTCTTTCGGTAAATCCAAAGTCACTTCGGATGGCTCCAGATGTTCGTTAAAGCCTAAATTCGTTATATCGAGATTCGTTATAGCAAGGGTTTACTGTATATGAAGATATAAACAATGTTTATATATGTGTGTGCATACATTTCATTTACTCTATTTTACAATTATACTGACAGATAACAATATTTTCAAGACCATATACCGTTATTCTTAGAATAATACGTAATATTTTGTAATATACTTATGTAATGTACTGCGAGTACTTATATTTACTTGCAGACACACATACTCACAACATCCCACAGAATTACCCATTTATACATATACATACTAATACAAAATCTATACATATGTCCATGAAAGAATTCAAATCTGACTAACCCATTCTCGTATATTTCCCATTATTTCGGAACGTAATTCGAGCGAGCCAAATTAGCCAGGCACCGACTAATGATGGCGCCAACAACTGAGCCTCAGCAGACACAATGCTTATATAATTATGGATATAAATAATCGATCTATTCTTCTTTTCAGGACTAATTGCAATGAAGATGACCAGATTTGCTTAGACACTGTCCCCAATCGCCCCACACAGCTGACCTTCAGCCGCATAATCCTCTCTGTTAGGGCTGGGGCCAAAAACAACGGTAAGGTCAGTCTCATATCACATGTCATTTCCATGTGGTCCAAATGAAAATCATTTACAGTGGGATCTATTCTTCTTTATTCACTGCAAGGCACCCCATACCTGGCTATCCCTCAGAATGACTGATAGCTAAATGGACAAGCCGTTGCAGCTCAAGGAATGACCACTAATTTCGGATTGAATAGTTTAAGTTTTAATCTTTCTGACACGTGGATATGGATTCGGTATCCGTGGTATTCAGTTCGACTCCTCCTGCTGTCCGTGGTATTATCCTGTTTACCCCACAGACCACGCGCAAACGCCGTGGTCAGTTTTGTCAGAAAGAAGCGGACGTACTTAAGTTGTGATTGCTTCATCTTGGGTGAAAACTACAGTAGTCCAAGAGATACTGACAGAAATATTGTAAATAGACAAATGCACATTCACACACATATTTTGTCACATACACTCAGGTATAGATATGTGCATTGTATTTCATGGTTTGACATATACCTGTATTTCTAGGTCATTTGTTCACATGTGTGCGTAGATATGTGATTGTGTTTGTATCGGTGTGTATGCATCGTATACGTGCATGCTAATATAAGAGTAACACAACCAAATATAAATAAGGACACGTACACACGAAACACACACATATTATAAATTACTGGTACGAGCGAAGCGAAGCTGTCTATTGACGAAGATTCCTGTACAATTTTTCAAGTCTTTTTCTTTGCATCGTTGTTTAATGGAAACCTGTTTTGTTTATTTGTTCAAGACGTTCCCATGTCATTGGTATCAGAAATAAACCATCAAATGATTTCAAATGCTACAAACGTTATTCCTGCACTAGAATTTTCAGATATGTCTTCAATACGGGAACCTTGTGTAAATATCTCTTCAATACGGGAGCATAGTGAAATAATCTCTTCAATACAGGAGACTTGAGCAAAATTTCCACTAAGTGTATGCGAGAGATTGATCTAACCTCCTTTCTCCTATCTCTCCCCTCGTCATCCTAAATGTCAATCATCAGCGATAACTGATGTTGATTGAATCATTTTTTCGACCTCATTTGTTGCAAGTCCAACCGTAGACCCGATATATA
>VCCN01006352.1:2072950-2083634 GCA_006491835.1 Architeuthis dux | reverse complement strand
GAGAGAGAGAGAGAGAGAGAGGGAGAGGGCGGATAATGAGCGATAGCAAGGGAAGGAGAGATGAGAAGGAAGCGGGAGTTTATTGAGTACACAGAAGAGAGACAGAAGAAACCAAAAAGAGAAAAGGAGAGAAAAATGTGTGAGTTGATGATAAAAAGAAGGAAAGGCCAAAATAAAGAAATGGAAAGTAACAATTAAAAAGAAGAAGAAAAAAGCGAAAGAGACAAAAAATGCAAAAAGACATTACAGAATGTCCTACACATTAAGTCATTTCATATATAAACAGATTCATTGAAAATAATTCTTATGGCTTTTTGACTTCTGTGTAATGACCCTGTGTTCAATCATTTTTTCATTGATCCTTTTGTGACATATCAAGAGCTCGAAATTATTGGCCAGTGTTGACAAGAGTGACCCGGGCATGTACAATACATGGGCTTTCTACTCCCTGAAGTTTTTACAAACTTTCTAAATACAGAGAGAAAAAGAGAAAAAAGAAAAACGATCGCAAGTAGATTGTTAGAATTAAGAAAAAGGAAACAGCCTAAAAACGAAATGAAAATGAAAGGAAAAACATGTAGCAAAATAGAGAAATTGGACTAAACATTAGTAGAATGCACAAGATTATAAAGGGCATCCTTTTCCTTCACTGACAATTGATATATCAGCAGACGGATGATACTGTTAGGTCCTGTAATTATGGAGTATTTTGCTCGCAACCTCAATTGCTTTGCGGTTGTCCTGAAGTGTAACACGGTAAAGGGAAAATTAGGATCATGCCTTTATCAAAAGCGAAACGGACCAACGCCAGTTGTATGCTTGCATCCCCATCCCCCCAAAAAAAACTCGAATATAACAACACAGGAAAGCAAATTATATTTTATATAGATTAGAAATCACAATTCTTGCACGTCCCCGTCCACACAAAAGACTTCAAATATAACAACACAGGGAGCCTGGACTTGACCTGACCCTAAATTTACCTTTATTTACCTGTAGAGGTCACCATCGGGCATCGCCACCAAACCCGTGTTTATCCTGGGGTCAAGTTGTCCGTGTACACACATTTGCAGCATGTTGGGTGCAATAGTTTAGGAGTCTATAAAACATAAACTTAGAAACATTCGTCGTCTTTATAGAGAAAGAGCGAGAAGTGTTTTGTGTGAAAAGTCTAATGGTGAAACTAGAGCTCTTTAGTGCACAGTCGAATATTCTGATTGAGAGATCAATACACACACACACCTATATATATGGTTAGACAATGTGGAAAAGGATATATATATATATATATATAATCATGAGACAGAGAATGGAAAAATTAAATTATTCATTTACTGGCTTGTAGCCAACACTTGACAGAAGAACATGTTTTTTTCTGACAACTGATTCAACAAACTTGAGGAACTTAGACTAAGTACATGTCGGCATAAATAATTTGTTTTAATTTGGGCAAAGAAACTCATGAAAATCAATCGAATGCAGTACGTTATACAAGTCGAAAAGGGAGGAAGAGGAACTATGTAACAGTCACTGAGAAAGAAAAACAAAAGAAGAATTGGCTGAGAGGAGAGGCAAGAAAGAAAAAAAGAATTAGAAGAGCGATCTACTGGTTCTTGCGATTCATAGTATAAATTACGCTTGGATTTCTAGTTAGTTAAGCGTGGTATTCTTTGCTCAAACAAAAAGCCTCTAAACTCCGAAATGAAAAAAAAATATAGAAATAGACTACAAAGATCCCAACATCGAAGTAATATTGCTATTTGTTAAAAAGAATATTCAAATGCTATCCTGATGAACCATTGTCAATGAAAGTATGTGCTATACTCGTTCGTTGTTTGGCGAGAGAAACTATCCATTAGTCTCTGGAAATTTCGAAATCTTGAATATGCGTATATTATTAAGGAATATGAGGATTTAAGGAAAGATTGAAAAAAGAGAATAGACGATTAATTTACGTATTTGCATTTGGGCATCTTTGCGAGCTTTTTGTCCAGAAACTGCCTTTTCCCTCCCAATTTCTTCTTCACTGTGTCAGCTACATCAAAGGAAGTCGAAAGGACATTTTTGGGTTGCGTTGACAGACACAGGTTGTCTGTTGAATTTGGTCGGTGTACTTCTTTGATACGGGAACGGCATGTCTCATTTTTCCACCCTTTCATTCTATTATTCGTTGTACAATCTATCTCATTTAGACCAGTCCGTTATGAGTTGTAGAATCTGTAGAAAGTTTATATTTATATAAGTCTTACAGTCTTGAGGTTTTTAAGATGTTACTACGAACATGTTTTTAAACTAACGATCTTTCCTACAGAAATGTTTTTATGTTCTGTGTATTCGTTTATTCCATTACCTGTCATGTAAGTCAATTATTCACTAATAACTTTTAATTAGAGATGTTCAGAGGGATTTATGTTTTACACATAATTAGATCTTATAGTACTTTAAGTAAAAACATTTTCTTGTAGGGATCATCAGTTGTTTGCCATGGAACTGTTTCGGGGATTTAAAAACAAAACAGTCTTTTTACCATGGTTCCCCAGCAGTGCTGATCAAGCACCACCTCCCTCAAGCTATAATTCTTATATTTAGTTTGTTCTTTTGTTTTAGGGTAGTATCATAATATAAGTAGTTTGTTATTTTGTTTAGGACATTATCATAGTGTGTTCTTTTATGGATACAGAGCTTATCAAAATGACCCAGCTAATAAACGGCCGATGGGGATCAAAGAATGGTACCCGTTTCTTCGGTTTTATCATCTGACCGTTGTAAACCTACGCTGACGTCATCGGTCCGAATACCAGTACCAAATCTATCTTCTTCGAGTTAATAGTCAAACGACATATTCAACCGAAGAATATGATACAAAATTCATTTCCAAAGGAGATATTTACTAAGCTTATTCATGTATTCTCCAAGTTTTGTATATGATTGCAAATGTGAGGCCTCAACAGAATCTACTCTTATTTATGTTTTTATACGAAACCAAACCATATTCCCATATGGAACAATTAGCTATTGCTATATATGAAAAATAGTATCCAAACATTTGTTACCGTAGCATTCTGTGTCTCATTACGCCCCAGCTAACACTCAAACAAATGAAACTGAGCCATTTGTCTTCCCCCGTACCTGGTTTTAGCCACTTTAGTGTTCTTTCACACTCCAAACAACTAAATCCACCTCTAATGTCCTACCTATATAAAAAATACTAGTAGGTGACGTCTAAATTTACAATATCACATATTTGCATTGTTATTTTAATAGTTCTGTTTTACTACACTGTCATTTACGATACTCTTGGATTTTCTTTGTTATTTCATTAGGGTTAACTGGATGAAGTTTAAAAGGCTCAGGATGTCTAATATGAAATGGGAACGCATCACGTTTATTAAATAACTTATAGACAAATACACCATCTCCGATTTTAATGTCCAAATGAAGGAATGTATCATACGTTCCACTATGTTCACATTTTAATTCAAGGTCTTTGGGGTAGATAGAACTGTAGGAATTACTGAATCCTCCTCTGTCATTTAGACGACACATGTTATCAATAAAACGTGTACATCCATGAAATGTACGTGCCTCCGTTATATTGTTTCTAATTAACGACGACATAAATATATATTTGCCCCCAAAAGTGCAGAATCCAAGTAGTACCTTATTTCCAAGTAAGTCTCACGTATAAGATGGCTAACTATCGCCTTAAGCGTAGAACGAATAAAGCAAGTTTTGCCATTTTTAGTTTTGCACCAATGTATTTACTATTACCTCCTGCAAATGTTAGGTCTGTTGTGTTATTCAATCTTTAATGAAATCTTTATGAGGATTTTCTGTATAAAGTGTACTAAAATCGTATGTTGAAATAGATTTAGCTCTTTTACGTGCGTTTATAATATCCAGTTAATTTTAACCGGTATTGAGTTATTTACTACCCAGAAGAGATTTAAATTACTGAAAGAATTACTTTTAATGTGGAATTTATATATTTGATTGTGATAATTATAATGACATTTATTAGTTGAGAACCTATATTTGATATACGATTTTGGCCGCTCGTTTAGAAGTCTCTCACACGCAAATATAGGTTCTCAACTAATAAATGTCATTATAATTATCATATTATGTCGGATATAAGATTGTCCATCATTTGATTTCATATTTGATTGTATATTAATTTCAAAACTTTAGAAACCGCTTTGTTAAGAGGTTTAGTACTACACACTCTGGAGGCTACAATAAAACGAGCTCCGGTTGTTTTTTTTATGCATTTTGGTATCCAGAGCATACTTAGTAGTTTACTTATATTATCATCTACGTTTAGTCCTAATTTCCTGCATAGTTCGATGTTATTAAAAATAATATTGTCAGGTTCATATGTAGATACTTGGTGATGGTGATCCAATAATACCTACCTCAGACAATAATCGCTGAATATAAAGTCTCTTACCGATAAAGGCTACATTATTATACATTTATTTGAAGTTCCTGGAGATCTTTTAATACCTGAGGATTTCTAAGGACAGTGCTTGTTTTTGGTGGTGTTTGAAGTATTTTAACCGATGGACTTTTTATTTACAAATATAAGAACTTTTTCTTTCCATGGGTCGATTCTGTTAATCGATATTTATTTCTCATAGACAGAATAAAAGTATCTAATGATTTTATAATTTCATTCACACGTTTTCCACAATTTAAACATTTTGGCTCTCTATAATTTGTACCTTTTGTGAAGAGTTTCCTTAATTTCGAGTTGTTTACAATCTCTAGCTTGCCTGTTAATATGTGGCCAATATTCTTATCACATAAAGGCGAGGCCCGGCACTCAAATTCAGGAATGTTAATTTCACCATCGTTCTTTAGAATTGTAGATTCTACTGTTATTGTGTAATTGAAGATTTTGCTTCGTACTGTTGCTCCCAATCTGTATGTTACTGATGGAGTATGCTCTTTTGGAAGAGCTTGTAAAAATTCTTGGTGATTACAAACTTTCGATAGATTTATATCATCAAATCCTTTATTTTCATACGAAACAACGCAGACATTTCGAGGAATATTTTCCCTCTAAATAGATGGTGTGTATAGTTTGGTATCAATAATATCCAGTATATATTCGTACCATTGATGATATTCTGTCATCTTATGAACTAAATCTGACCGTAACATTATTTTAGATGCTATATCTTTCAATATCTTTCTTTTGTGATTAAGAAGTTGGATGAATGAATGAATAGCTTGGCTTCGCGAACGAAGATTTTGGGACCATAGACGGCGGGACCAATGTGCGGAGTAAACCTCCAGCCTGAGCAGTGTTGTTTTAAGGTGAAGTGCGACTTGCCCACGGTCGACCCCACCCTTTAAACCGAGGTTTTGCATCCTATGGGCCACCGGAGTATTGCTGATAGGAGCAAAGCCCATATGTCGTAGGTTTGACAGGAGTGTCCTTCTCCTGACAGATGCCCGAGCTAGCTATGGGGCCTGTCGCCCCCTTGCGGGAATGTTCCGACAGTAAGGCTGAACTGTGGTTAGACAGAGCGTGAGCATCCCGTAGTTGGTAGGAGCCTGAGCTGGCGGTAAGTTTCTACCGACCCTTTGGAGGGGAATCGGGACGGAGCGGATGCCTGTAACTTTGACCACTGATTTTCATGATAGCGCTGCTGTCTGCAACTGTGTGCGCAGATCCTCATGAGAGTACGATACCTCATACCCGAAACGAGTACGACAGATTTAACATTTAGACAGCGAACATATGCTATCCTCCTGAATTTAAATGTGAGGCTGCAACAGAGGTGACGGCACAACACGGTGCAGGGTAGCGTCCCTTGGCGAGAGATGCTGTTATTCGGCAAATCAGAAAAAACATTGTACTTTAAAATAAACAAAATATGAGATTTTAAAATAAAATATATCCAATTCAAAGAAGAAGACCAGACATAAATAATAAAACAAAAAGAAGATAGTCGAATCGCTGCTGTAGGGGTTCTAGAGTGTTGCGTTGAGGGTGAGAAAAAGGAAAAAAATGGACCACACCTACGATGAAATTGAGAACGCGTGTGAGCTAAAAGATACGCTGGAAGTTTTAAACATTGTAAAGAAAAATTAAAATGATTTGAATTATTATTCGTAAAAAGAAAAGGGAACATCTTAGAACTTAGAAACAAGGGAAGAAAAATATAATGAGAAGAATGAAAAGAATAGAAATGAAGAAAATACAAGCGAGAGACAAAAAAGAAAAACATAATTAGGAAATGAAAAAAAGATAAATATTCGGCTGAAAAAGACGAACATATCAATATGGAAGAATAGTGCACAGACAAAAGTGAGAAAGTAGAAGAAGAAAAGGAGAATTACAGTATTTCAGTTTTGATATCCCGGGTCTTGACCAAGAAGGGCACAAAGCAATATTTAAGGGATCGCTTGAGGATTGAACTCAATACCTACCAACAGATCGACTAATATGCATGAGATCTCACTTCAACAATTTCAGTTTCATGAAATAAATGAGTTCAATCGGAAAATTGAAATAAAATTATAAGAAAGATTATGAAGCATAAATGAGAGGAGTACTTGGATTTAAATAGCACAGGGCTGGTTAGTCCCTCAATAGAAACCATCTCGTGACCAACGTCTTTTGGCAGAATGCTGTGTTTGTGGGGTGTTCAGTTAAAGATTGGGGAAAGGGGTGATCAATGAATAAGTTACTTCTCTCGCCTCTTTTGTTGGCCAATGGTCATTAAAACGTCTGAATTTTCAAAAAGCAAAAATCACACAAACTGAGAGATCAATTTAGGATGAACTTACATTGCAAATAGAACCCCACACTAAAAACCTATTTATTTAAAAAAAAAGACAAAACACATTTGTTCTAGACATAATAAGGAGTAAATGCTCAAATTTGCAGCCTTCTAGCTCCAGTGGTGTGGCCAGTACGCACGATAAATACATACATAGCCAGCTTAAAAACTGAAGACAGCTATGTTGACAGTTTTGGTGACAGTTTTGGTTGACGGTTTCTAAAAGAGAAGAAAAAACGCTCCATAGAGAGAAAAAGAAATGAAACTGGGTGAGAAAAGAGAAGCAAGCATGAGGTAAAGTGAGAGAAGGAGATAGAAAGGGAGATAAAAAGAGAGAGAAGGGAAGATAAATTAAGAGAAAGCAAAGAAGTGACAGAGTGAAGGAAAGATTAGTAGAGAGAAAAAGAAAGGTGAAAAAAGAGAAAAGGATGAGAAAGAAGAAAACAGAGAAAGTGAAAGCGAAAGAGAATTTCCAAGGAAATGAAAACCTGTTTATACAAAATGGGAAAACGGAGACACAGCTATTCAGTGAACGATTATGGAATAAATCAATTGAATTGAAAAAAAAAGAGAAGAAAAACTACTGAACGGGGAAAGGGTGAGTTCGTAAAAGAAGCAGAAAAAGCATATAAAATCATGGACGCTGTGACCTTGGTATCATCGATTTTTTAAACAATACAAAAAAGTAGTTATTATTGCTACACTATCGTTCTTGTATTCACTAGTCTATAGATTTATACACATAAACACACGCATAATCCGTCACTCACACATTTATAAATACACATTATTTCTCACTCTGTCTCTCTTCTTCTCTCCTAAGGACTTAGATATGTCCGATATAAATGCTCGCACCTGCTTGAGATAATTGCGATATTCTCATTTGTGACAGTGGTCGGTCTACCATTCCAAGTAAAAGCCAGGATTTCCGATGCTAATTTTCACGACAAGAATGCTCTCTCCACTTGGAAATTTGGTGCAACACAATCTTCTTACCGTAATTTCCCCAGTCTCACATTAAGTAAGCTAAACTTGATAAATATTTATAAATGCTTACACATACTCATAGGAAACATATGTAAATACACACATTAATAGCCGCACACAATCACACACCTACAGAGTTTATAACATTTTGCTAAATTAAACACCAACATAAATGAAAACGAAATTTACAAAATATATCACAGCTGAAAAACATCCTAGCTCAACAAGATGAAACATGGATTAAAAAAGCAACCCAATAGCTTTGATGTCCCCATGGTATCTTACGACTCACAGGATTATACATATTAAACACCCTACATAATATTATAAACAAATAAAAGATTGGCCTATACAGAGACGACGGATTAATTATTCTGAAAAACCAAAATAAACAAAACACAGATAAGATTAGAAAAACCTAATAAAAGCATTCAATGAACTAGGTTTTAAAATAGAAATTAACAACCAATTAAAGGAAGTAAACTTTCTAGATGTTAACCTAAACCTTCATTTCTAACCACCCACCGAATATTATCCCCAAAATACCAATTTAGCAAAAAGACTCTCGAATAATTTTTAAAAAAGAAGAAACATTTGATTAAATTATAGAACCATACAAAAAAGAACACAGTAAATTAAATTCAAAATTAGAATGTCACCCCCAGAATAATACAAAAAATAAACGAAATAGAAAAATAATCTGGTTTAATCCACCATTTAATTTAAATGTAGAAACAAATATTGGTAAAACATTTCTAAAACTAATAACCCAAAATCTTCAATACAATCTAAAAATAAGCTACTGATGGACAGACAACATAACTAAAATAATTTTTTAATAACACAACAACTGAATAATCATGAACAAACAAAAATAACAACAAAATAAATTGTAACTGCATACACAAAAATGAATGCCTTACAAAACAAAACAATTGCACACAGAGCAATATAATTTACAAAGCAACCATAAACACCACCGAAGGACCAAACAATACCATATTCTACATTTGAACACAAGTTTTAAGTTTAGATAAAAAATCATTTAACAATGAAAAATGGCAAACTGACACAGCTCTATCCAATTACATATGGAAGTTAAAAGGACAAAAAAAAAACGTGATAATATGGGAATTTTTAAAAACAACACACACACACGCCTAGAGACTAGAGAGAAATTACACACAAGAGAATAAAAAAAAGAAAAATCATTACTAAATAAAAGACACGAACTAATAGGAAAATGTAAAAACATAAATAAATTCCTACTAAAACAACGAAAATTAGATTAATACCAACAAAATAGAAATACTAACTAAACCACAAAACAATTAAAATAAAAAATAAATACATTCCTACTAGAATAAAAAGAAATTGAACAACTAAAACAATAACACTACAAAAATAGATAACTAACATCGTAACAATTTTAATTATCAACTATTTTATAAATAATAAAAAACACAAAAAACAAATAAAAAACACATTACAAATAGAATTTCAAATACAAGTGCAAAACACAAAATATCATCAATAAGTTAACGGCACAAGGGAGATAATAATTAGTAGACTAAACAAAGCAAAACTAGGGAAAAGGTGAAACAAACAAAGTGAAAGTAATTTTTTAAAAACACAGCCCATCTGAGGATCGAAAAGATCGTGAAACAAATTTGTCGTGTGTTTCCATCAATATAATATCTTATATTAGCTCTTTATAAAAAATATCGAGCACTTTATGCATAAAAACAACACATCACCTACAGTACATATACTTTGGCAGCAAATCTTCTTTAATATATCTTTCATTAAATATGAGAGACAATGACCATCTTTTTAATCTTTTAATAATATTTTCTTGTTTTCGTACAAGTGAACGGATCTTTGGTTTCAATGAAAATAAATATTGTCCAAAAGATAATCTATACTAATATTTGAGCACTCGGTTTGTCCGTGCCTCTTCTCCGCAAAACTACAAGCCCTCTAGACCTAATGTTCTGCATGTACACTGGGAAGAGGACAACTTTCCACAATTCTGATCATTTTGAAACAATTTTTCAGTTTTTTGGTCACAATTGTGCACCTATGAGAATTAAATTAGTCATAGGGGTAAATCTTTCCATGGCGATGCTCATATGCATTGTGATTCTGACCTCAGCGGTCACTTGAGGTGACCAGAGGTAATTTCTAGAGAATTTTCAGACTTGTGGGCCACAATTTTGTATCAAACATGCGGTCATTTGTAGACATTTCTAGCCAATTTCCCAAGTTGTTGGCCCCAATTCTGCACCTATGAAACTGGAAGTTGGCAAAGTGGTTAATGTATTCACGTCTAAGGTATTTGGCAATGTGATTTTGCCATCAGAGGTCATTTGAGGTCACCATATGTCATTTCTGGTCAATTCTAGCCATTTTTCTAGTTGTTGGCCACTATTTTGAACTTAGGATAGAGGAATTTTATACATCAAAGGTTATAGGCAATGAGAGGTGTATCCTCGAGGTCATCTGAGGTCATTCCTGGTTATTTCTAACCAGCTAAAGAAATTTATAGCATACTATTGAATTTTTATGAAGTACAAACCGTTTTTTTACCTCACTAATGGTCGAGCTGATAAGAACACGTTCAATTGGGTAGGTGGTAAATTTCGACCATCCTTTTACGCAGAATCATCACAGGGGTCAGTTTTGGATTTAATTAACATTTTTTTCCATTTTGCAGCCAAACTATTAGTGTAAATACTTTCATTGGATGTGTTGTGCAAGAAGAAATATATCAAAGAACATATTTTACCTGTTTGGTTATATTTTCAGTTATTCCTGGTAGTTATTTATATATTTATCTTCATTGAAACCAAAGATCCCTTCACTTATTCACACACACACACACACACACACACACACACACA
>VCCN01006352.1:1935576-1951939 GCA_006491835.1 Architeuthis dux | reverse complement strand
CTGCTGGACAAAGGCCTTTCTCATCTCCTTCCATGACGAGCGCGATTGTGCTAACCTCTGCCACGTTTTACCGGCAAACATTTGTATCTCACCCCTCTGGTATTTCCCTACTCCGTTTACTGTCCTATGGAACCAATGGATTAGTCCTTTGCTCCATCTATTGTAATCTCTTCTTGCTAAGTGTCCAGCCCATTTCCATTGTGGTTGCTTAACTATTTGCATAATATCCTTCACTCCAGTCCTCCCTCTGATCCATGTTAATCTTTTTCTATCTCGGCCTTGCGACAAAAAAAAAACGAAACATTAAGATGAAGGAAAATAGTGAAAATCAACAATAATGGTTTACAAAACTTCATCTAATTAAACTAAAAGCAAGAAAACATCTTATCTAACGAAAGCGCAGCATGAGAAGATATACTAATTGAAATCGTGTTTTATTTAACGGTGAATGTTTTCCTTGCAGTGCAGCATGGTTCGTTTGTTTATAATCTTTGTTGCACAGCCGTCCATGAAAGAAAGTCAGACTCTTGGCATTTAGCACTTAAGTGACATGTAAACAGAAATTTGAAATTTCTTGGGTTTGGGGGACAAGTAAACACCAATCTGATTTAGGCTAACAGACCAACCAAAACAGACGCCAGCTGCACCACAAGTTAACCACCGTATGGACAAATTTAACATTTATTGTTGACATTAAAAGAAAGCTGTAACGGGTTTTTCAGTCCATTCTTTGAAAAAAGCCTCAAACCACAACTTAATATTATTTTTATAGTAGGGTTAACAAATTAAAACTTAAAGAGAAAGGTGAGCGATGCATTGACCTCTCAATCTAAACATGCACCAAACTATTTATATGAAACAACTGGCTCTGTTTGTCTGTCCTCCCCCATCCCTTAAATATTGATTAAACAGTGACGCAGCACAACCAAATTTGGTATACATCAAGCGGAGAAATTGGACAATTTGTTTTTAAAAGACCCAAACATTTTAGGGTTTTAGGGGGGGATTTTACATGTAAATATAATGCGAAACAGAACCCTTACTGTTCAATATACCTATATACATTCTATTATTCAATTATCTATTTATATAAAACAATTGGCTCTGTTTGTCTGTCTGTCTGTCCCCATTAAGCATCGATTAAAAATTGGCTCAGATCATCCAACTTTGGTATGCATCCTTAGTGGACCTAGACAAAGAGCTTGGACTATTTGGTTTCCCCCCCAAGACATTTTAATGGTTTTAGAGGGGTTCATTTTACATGTAATTAAAATGCAAAAGTTAACCCTTACTTTCCGTTCAATATGCATCTATACATTTTATAATTCAATTATCTATTCATATAAAACAAGTGGTTCTGTTTGTCTGTCTGTCTTAAACATTGGCTCAAATCAACCAAATTTGGTATGCATACTTAGTGGACCTAAAAGATTTCAGGGATTTTAGAGGGGGTTCTCTTTACATGTTACTATAATACTAAACTGAACTCTTACTTTCTGTTCATTATAACTATGTACATTCTATTACTATATTATTTATTATAAGATCACAGACTGTTTGTTACTGTGTCTCCCATAAACATTGGTGTAGCTCAAACGAATTTGGCACAAATGTGGCATGCATTCTCAATGGACCTGGGGGAATGTTTTAAAGTAAAAGGTTTTGAGAAAATTGTTTTGAGAAGATTTTAGAGAAGGGGTTCTATTTACAATGTAACTATAATGCAAAACTGGACCCTAAATTCCCATTCAATGTACATATATACATTATATTATTCTATTACTTATTGTAAAACAACTGGCTCTGTTTGTCCCCACGCCTTAAAGATTGACACAATGTGGCACAAATTTGGCATGCATACTCAATGGACCTAGGGGTATGTTTTAACGCAAATGGTTTTAGAAGGGGGTTCTATTTACAATGTATATATAATACTAAACTAAACCGTTAAGTTCTGTTCAATATACATACGTATACATACTAGCTGGAAACGGCCTGATAGGGCGAGTTTCAGCTAGTTGTGTTTTAATAAAACTGGCATACAGATGAGACTACAATGTTCCTATACTAAAAATCCAGCTCTCTTTATTAAATAAATATTTCAAAGAACATATTAATTACATTAGATATAATGTATTTATACAAGAGAATTTCATTTGCTTTTCAGAAGAAAAGCTTGTAAAGGGAATCTGTGGCTAACAACTTTCAATAACCCTAGCCCTTTTTTCTCACAAATCTGTGTAAAGCCCATTGGCATCATTACATTTGCAAAACCTTTCACGAATCACGGTTTCATTTCGGAGTAGGACTTAGTTACTGCTTCCAAACGTATTACAGCATTGAATAATTAATTACGGGATATTAAAAAGAATAGTATTAAATCCTTTAAATGTAATATTTTTATGATAGAGGATTTTATTTCTTACAGTCAATTAGTCCTGTGAAAATTAATTGAAGCAAACAACGTGGAAATGAAGCACGATATGTTTCTAAGTCATTGTGCATAAACTTTTGTTAAGAAATTTGCAGCTTAGAATTTCTTACGTAATTCAAATTTTTTTTCTCTCACACTCTCACTGTAGAAGGATTTATTGGCGTCTTCTCTGCAAAATGAAGCACAAGAGATTTATCCCTGAGAAAATCGTTATATGAGCCCAATTTTATTTTAGGAAGAAGGTTTTTATATATAACAGGGGGAAAATGCCTTGCTTCATTCGTTGGACAGTCTCTTTTCGTTGCTATGGTCTGAGCTGACACCAAAGATTTCGTGCGTTTTCAAACATAAGAGTTGGTTGTTTCTAGATTATGAGGTTGAGTTAATATGCAAGACAAACGGATAAAGGAAGAGTTAATTGATTCTAAAGAGAGAGAAAGTGAATAAGGCGAGAGAGAGAGAGAGGGAGAGGGAGGGAGATGTGCGTGTGTGTGAATGAATACAGATATAAATAGCCGTTTTGAACCGCAAACTTGAAAACGTCATAACTCGGCTTAAACACAAGTTTATCAGGAAAGGTAATCACCATTAGATCAGACAGAATGTGGCCAACGACCCGACAGTGAATTTATTCCTTTACAATAGAAACTAGGGCCATAGGAGCCGACAAGCTGGTCCCCATTGGTGTATACGTGCTGGTCGTATATGCATCTAACGCCCAGAAAAAGTGGTAATCGGTAGGGGACAGATCCGGTGAATAGGGAGAGTTAGGCAGGAGGTCGATGCCCAACTGCGTCAGTTGTGAAGTATGAGGTCATGCGTTATCCTGCAGCAGGATAAGTCTCTTTCTCTTCGCCACTGATGGCGAAAATATTGGCAACTTTATATGCATCAGTTCCAAATCACGACAACAGGACTCTGCCGTGATGGTCTGACCAGGTTGCAAGAGGCTCTAATGGATTACTCCATTACATCACCTACGATCGGTCAGGGGGGTCTTCTTAGGGAGGAGGAGATTTGGTTTTGGGAAGGTTGGGGATGGAGCAAGTTTTTGACCGAAAGAAAGCCACATTTCTGATTATTATACAGAAACCACTTTTCATCAACAGAAAGCACACAATCATTTTATATCACTTTTCCGGATGACTTCCGACTGTTGTATTGGCTACCCACGGCTTTGCGTGCTTCTGTTTGTTTCTAAATGGGCCTTCACGGTGGCGGCCCTTAATTCTTCATTGTAGAGTGACGACTTGCAACAACAACAAGGCTCATCTTGGATATCCAGATCATCAGACGCACAGTCCGTCCTGAAGCTGTCATGTACTGGATATGTTGCGGGTGGCTTCGGCAGTACAATGGCCCAGTTTGGACTCATGGAGAATAATGACACCGAAATTGCTTTTATTCATTTTTCCTTCGATATACTATGAAATTAAAAAAATAAAAGTAATCATAAAATCTTAAAATCACCTCAAAGAGGAGACCCAGATGTTTAAATTGATGTTTAGAGGGAACGATGCAAGAAAAACAATCGCACTAATGAAAGGCTAAAACAGCCATTTATTTTGATCCAACCTGATATATGAAATGGTTATTTATCAATTGTTAGGAAACAAAGCTACTGGCATAAGTAACAACAGATAAGCAATCTCTCTCTCTCTCACTCTCTCTCCCTCTCTCTCCCTCTCTCTCTCTCTCTACACGGGCTAAATTTAATTTGTATGTAAGCGCATTCCTATCTAGGCGTAATTTATATTTAAGACGTTTATTTTGCCAACTCATATTGATTTTTTTATATCTATAACTGAATAATTACCCCACACACACACACATATATATATATATATATAAATAAGAGAGAGAGAGAGGGAGAGAGAGAGGGAGAGGGGGGCAGAATATATTGATATTTACCTTCGAGAATATCTTGCTGTTCTGATTTGTTTGTTTTTTTTCTGCCAGAGCCTGAGGTATGAGCTGGAAATAATACAAACATCGCTGCGAACAGGATGAAACACGCATGCGCTCTCTAAAAATAAGCCAAGAAACTTGCTAATTGGAACCATGCAGTTTGTAACATGCCTTCCTTAACACACAGCCGTCGTCCATGGCAGATTGTCTTCTGTGTTATTGATCTATCTCTGTCACTCAATCTACCTGCTTATCCATTTATCTATCTCCAAAACCCGCTCATATACCTATGTTATAATTTGTTTATCATTCTCAGGCTATTAATCTGTACGTTTGAAAATATTTATGTCCGAGTGAGTGTATCTCCAATCAGCTGAAGCAATGTTATTTATATAAAGAAAAAAACTGATGTAAAGCCTTAATGAACGCGTTAGTCTCACAAGCCTTTCAATAATAGTTCCTTCATTAACGAATACGCCATCAATGACGATTTGTGCCGTACTTCAACCAACAAATGATAGTTTTATATCGTTATACCAGATATGTTTCTGGGGGCTTACACATTTTTTAAATATTTTATCAAGGCTTTGCAACGACTGGTAAATAAAAATGAAGATCAATTCATATAGCTCACAGCCCATTCAAACGAACCAAAATAGGTTGTGAGAAAAAATACAAAAATTGAATTTGAAATTAAACACTTGAAACCTATATGTAAACTGATTCCTGCAAGTCATAGTTGACCTTTTTTCACCTATGTACCAACAGTTCGTCACCCTTCTTTGTTTTCTGCCACTTTTTATTCTGAATCTTTTCTGTTTATGATCTTTGTAAATTCTCTTTAGTAAAAATACTGAGTATTTTAGACAAATAAGATCATCAACTTTCCTTCTATGTTAAATTCGAATTTCTTTACCCTGTTCCTCATTCATTTCATGTATGGCAGTGGTTCCCAACCACCGGGCCACAGACCGGTACCGGGCAGCGAGGAACCAATATGATCTGGCGATTATTCTTTTATTTTCTGTAAAATAAAAACGAATTAATTTCCTTGGATCTTAATATCAAATTCGTTAGATAAACCTTTTATAAACGGAATTGAGTGCATTAGCCATGTATAAGTGACTTATCACCTATAATTTTCATTTATCCATTCGCCAAGAATATTGTCAGTATTAAACCGGTCCATGGTGTAAAAAAGGTTGGGCACCTCTGATGGTACTTCGAGAATAAAACGTATATGACCTCTAAATTAATTGCTGAGTCTGAACATTGCATCGTGTGTAAAACATTTTTTGAAATCGCGAGAATATAGACTTCAGCATACCTGGAGAGTAAAAAATGTTTCCAGATGCTAATACCTGCTCAAGGGCTTGCATTCATACCAACCAGGTTTATATCTAGTTAAAGGACCAACGTCTTTATCAATTGAGTCAAGATTGGCAGGCGTTATTATAACAGCAGATAAGAAATAAGTTTGCCTTCGCAAATATACACAATATTAATTTAATATTCGAGATTAAATCCATTTCAGTTTATCTTATCTTATTGGATTATGTGAATTGCGTGATCGTGTGTTTGGGTCTGTTTATGGAAGTGAAAGAAGAGTTCAGATCATGTTATTCTTGTATGGACTTGCAGAGTCTTGTAGAGGCAAATAACGACACTTGTTTTCGTTTATTTAAGTCAGATTGAAAACGCTGCAAAGTATTTGTGTTATGTAAATTATGTTTAACGAAATATTTTACACAGCAGATTTTTAGGTGGATATTAAACATACATATATGTATATAAATATATACATACATATATATTAACAGATACAGAAGTATAAAGATATACGTTGTCATAGATCTGTTGATATATCTACATCTTTTTCTATATGTATATAAAAATGTAACCTGCAGATCAAAGAAATCCACGGATGGACAAAAAGGGGAGAAACTATTTAACTGTGTATTTTTTTACTGATATAGATGAATGGAGATCTAAATATTAAAAAAAGCATCTCCCCCGAATGAGGATCGAAACTTGAGTGAAGAAATACGAACCTAGTTGTGAAAATAGCCGACATTCTTTTGAATATTCATACCGTCTTCTTGTAATGAAATAAGAAAGTGGATTCTTTCATTGTTTAGTTGAACTACTTTATTTTGAACTATTCCAACCAAAAAATGACGCAACCCCAAAACTTGTTGAATAGACTGACTTCATATTTTAACTCAACACGATGTGAATTCTTTTTAAATTGTTATCAAGTCAGGCGCTATTTTGAACCCGGTAAGAAATGCCAGTAAGTTTTACCACAGTCATTTTATATTTTGCAATTGAGTTTTTATAAAAATTCTGATAATATCCGACGCTATCAGCTTCAAGTGGAAGCAAAACTGTAGATATTAATTTTCTAGTCCTCTTAAAGCAGTTTAAATGTATTTGCGTATTATCTTTTTGCTGAGACGGAGGCTCTTTTTATATTGGAAACTACGGATCGTATTATAGATTATTCTGTACTCCAGGGCTTCTCAAAGTAGGGACCGGGACCCCTCTGTAAAGATTATTGTGGGTCATTTGGATTTTTGGGGGGATTCTTTTTTTTTTTTTTTTTTTTTTTTTTTTTTCTTTCTCTCTTCTCTCTCTCTAAACAAATGTCCTTATTCTGGTGCTTATTTTAAAATGGTTAGATACTATTCACTTTTTAAAAGATAAATTGTTTGTTACGTTTAGTAATTTAAAGTAAATTATTTTCTTTTTCGTAATAAGCATCATAAAACTTACTATTGATTTATAAATGTTGCAATTTTCGACTATTTTAGTCTTTTTGTTTTGAGAATCCCTGTTCTACTTCATTCTTTCAGGTACTTCATCTTTTTCCAGCTGTGTTTTTTTTTTAATTGTCGACAAATGACTGATTTCACTCATCAGTTACACGAATTACATCGCATTTGCAATTAAACGCGTTACATAAAATTTATCAGGGTAAATATAAGGATTTCGTGGAATAAAATCTAGAATGCTTATATTTCAATTTTCATATATAATTCCTCCATTCCTAAGAACTATCGTGTAATACTTATACGTGGCCAAATTCCGGTTGGCTATAAAATAGCTACCCGATTGTAAAGTTCCCCACATGATGTTGAAAACGGAACTTTTGAGCATCGTTTTTAAAATCGAAAATCAAAAGCATTTTTGTTCTAGGAGAAATCGCTAGTGCCGTCACGTAAATATTTAATTTTCTACTCGCTCGATGTTAAAATCTTTACAATCGGGGTAGCCGTTTTATAGCCAAACGACATTTGGCCACGTATAAGTAGGGATTACCGATCTATCGTATATCTTAGATTTTTAAAGATTTTTTTTTTTTGTACTGTATAGGCATTGCTGAAAATGCTATCATTTACAATTCCGCATGAACCCTCGTTACAACGGACCCATTAAGCCGGATATCAGATAAAACGGCCGAAATCTGAGTTCATTTATAGTATAGTCGGAAGAGTAGGTCCACGGATAGCCCATGGAGTTTTTTCGCCACCTGTTTTTTCTTAATCCTTGAAGTTTATTTTATGATTCTGCCTGTTCCCAGGCTGAAATACGGTGTTCATTTTTAACCCTATATTACATTGAATGCGAACTTGAACCATGGACACCGACAGAAAATCGCTTAACCTTTGAAGTAAACAGACAAATGAACACTTTTTCATACCATTCTGTTTCATAAGGATACAAAGCATAAACATTAGTAATTTAATGACAATTTATAAAAGATGTAACATTTTAAAAATTTTCTCATAGCCAATTTTTAAAGTCTGCAGCATCGAACAACATTACCGATTTAATTTCTGGGGACTTAAAGTAATGTCTATTTTTAGGACCCAAAAGATTATTTTCAGGTGTATAAAGTTGACTATCTCCCAGCGGGGGGGGGAGCAAAATTGAAGGGAAGAACATCTATGGAGTAGGGAAAGAGGGGAATTCCATATAGGCCATTTTGATTAGGTTTAGTGTAAGCTGGTTAGAGTAGGGATATAGTTATTTCTTGACGCTGCAATCTTTTTCTGTGCGTGAAGTTCCACAATCATAACACGTTCGAAATCTGACAATATTGGCCTATTTCCCATACTGTGCTGACTGTTAACAGAAACCGAAAAATTTAAATTTGAAACCTGAATTCTATTGCTTTCTCAAGAGATTTTCACTTTAACCCGATGAAACTAAAATGTAAACACTTTTATGCACTCCACTACTCAAATCCGGTCCGCTTCTTACAAAACCATTTTCGCAAGAAATTTTTCATGCTTTCAATCTATAAGACCTTCGTTTCCTCTGAAAATTTGTAAGTTTTGAGAAATTAATTTTCCGGTTTAAGTGGGGTTTCTATTTACATTTTAACTCTGCGATAATTATTTTTCAATTAGTGCCTACAATTAGGTTTCACGTTACTATATTTTAATTAAAAAGTATAATTCTAATTTTGAGGGCGGAAACAACATTCACCAATTTAACACGCGTACTAAGGACTTGTTTATACTCTATAAATCATACATACTGGTCAGTAACACGGTTAAGAAAAGAGTTAAAGTTTAAATTTCTGTCGGCAGACATGAATCTTGGCATAATAGAATTAAAATCAATCTAAATCTGCTTTAGTCAGAATGTCTTCCAAATTGTATTTAGAACCGGTGCTCTTAAACCGGAAAACTAAGATTACCGTAATCGGTACGATTTGATACTTAGATTACTAATTTTTGATGGCTTCCCATTTTTATTTTTCTTAGCGTGAAGTTATTAGTGTTCATGTTGGACAAGCTGGATGTCAAGTGGGGAGTTCATGTTGGGAACTATATTGTCTTGAGCATGGTATAGGTCAAGACGGTATTCTCGAGAAAACGCCATTAGATGAAAATTCCTTTGAAACCTTTTTTTACCAAACTGGTTCTAACCGTTTTGTGCCAAGGACCATAATCGTAGACTTGGAACCCACAGTTGTCGGTAAGTTTTTGTTTTTCTAAACTTTTAAAAAAAGAAATCGACTGGCCATTCTTGTTCAAAAGGACTTGATTCATTCTTCGAGCAGCTGTTCCATGGCACAATTCTGCTGATTTAAGAATATCAGCATGACCGTTTCAATATTTCCTAACACAACCTTCCTTTTCACATTTGCACAGCGTAGTCTTTTGCCGTACTAGTTTAACTTAAGTTGATCTCATGTACAGGTCGACTCTTTATGGTCACGAAATTATCCATTTACGGTATGCTTTTTTGAAGTGTTGCCCCTAGTCCTTCCCATTATGTTTGAATTTAAACCCTACAAATTTATTGTCTGGATCGACCCCCAATTTGTGTCTGAAACTTTGGTCTTCAAAACTCAGATTACCTATCAGTAAATTAATCGTATAGTAGCGTGGCGATGAAATGGTTTTACCAGACTTTAAAAATACAAATCTATAGAACCACAAGTTTCTTGTTTTGATATTAATGAAAGATTACCCCCACCAAATCTTTATACAGAATAAATATATTCACAGTAACGTTTTGCAACCAGTTTTCTTATTAATAAAACACAAATAAAAGTATTTCTGGCACGCTGGTTTGATATTTTGACTTTGGATTAATAAGCATGACTTGGTGCTTATGTTTGATTATAATTAGGTGTTGTTCATTCCTTCTGACGTACTTCTATGTATTCTAGTTGCCTGCCAATGACTAATGTATAGGGCGAAATAGAAATGGACCAGTTTCATTTGTAATATCACCAACTGGAAATTCAATCTGGCTTCACACTAAACAACTATGAAGCCTAAAAGTCTTTGGGATCCCTAGTAAGACTACAGATATTCTATAGAACTTTTGGTCAGCTTTCTATGTCTTAAAAGATACCAAGTACAGCAGAAATGCCTCTTTTTCGTTTACTTCCACACTGAAAGCTTTAGTAAACTCTTCAATTGAATTCTACTCTACTGCTTTATGGAAATTTTGTGACTCTATCTAGAATTTTTTTGTTTTCAAATTGTCTGGAATGTTAAGCTCCTAAATATAATATTAATGCCTTTGGAATGTCAACTAATCAAAATTGATTTAGCTGTCAGTACTATTATCGTCAAGATTTCAGTGATGACTGGGGGCCGCCAAATTTGCTAATTAATGTAAGGTAAATAATACTTCTGAATCTGCAGCAAATATGATAGTAGTACAAAGGAAACTTAGCTATTCAAGTGATATATTTTCGATAGGCTGAGTTTTTTTTCTTTTAAATCAACCATGTTGTTATGGCTATTTAAACATCGAAACAGTACTTGGTTGAACTAGCCAAAAATAGCCAGACACTAAAAAACAAATCTGATTGGCTTGTGAATTATTGATTTACATAGAAGAATGACTTATTTTCTAAAATATGGATCGAGGCATACAGTGGAGATCAACATGCTATCGATAACCAACATAAACAGACATACGTTTCTTTAACTTAAGCTCATAGCTAGTTCATCTTCAGTTTCGGTGTCAGGGAAATCTTTAACATTCATAAAGAAAGCTGATAGATCTTCGGAAATAATTCTTTAGAAATTCCGACACTGTTCTGGCTTCTCTCGAAGCCAAGAAACAGATTTAATTTATTTAAAGAAATAAACTTAATTTTCTACGTGCAATATATCAATTTGCAATATAGCCATGGCTAAAAGATTGCTTTGAAGCTTCATGCAACTTTGTTATAGTTTTGAAAATCAAAATCTACTCTATTTGTCCCCGCCTTTTTTTAAAGACTTCAAAATATAAATTTGAATATCAAACCAGAAATCTGGAAGTGACGCAGATTCAGTTATTACTGCCAAATTCAATAGTATTAAAAACCTTTTTGCTACAGAAACTATAGTCCATAGTGTAGTTTTCATCGCAAAAGGCAGAAAATTGACAATTTTAACAATTGATTGAAGTGTTAGATGGACTCTTCCTCAAACTTGGTTTTGGTAAGCTAAATTCATACATTTAGGAACCAAACTCAAAACAGTTGTCAATTTACATTTGTAGTGTGATAGTTTACTCATTTTTCTTATCTTCATGCATTACGTATTGGACAAAAATGGATAAAGCCCCTCGCCTACAAAATAGTCGAGACTATCATAACGTTAAACCAGATTTTATGTTCCATGAGAAAATAACAAATTTATCTTTTTCTTTTATTTAATGCAGAACTTAAACCAGAACGGTACAGACGTTATCGAAACGCACTTTTTTTTTCAATTCTTTGAATCGACACCCACTGCTTTCAGTAATGAGTAATTCTACAGTTCTTGTAATGGACCATTAGATGACTTTTGTTTTGACCTAAATAGTCTTTCAGGAAGAATTGTGCAGCACACATATAATTAAATTAATTGTATTTTTAATCCTGCCTGAAAACACTTCGTGCATAAAATTAAACTGGATTTTAGCAGATTAGGGACCAAAACGTCTTTTTGTTCATTTATTTGCCTTTCTTTCGCAGCAGATATTTTCAAAAACAGCCAAGAAGCATTAACTTGGTCACTTGCAAAATTGCTCTTTTGTTTATTAAGAATAGAAGGCATTTGTTCAATATTTGGAAGATTAATGATAACTAAAGCTAATCAATATATTGTGAATTTTTACCGTCTTTTTTCTTTTTTGAAAGGAAGACAATGTAAATGATGCAACCTTGCATGGCAAAGAAGTAATGAATATTGTTGGGCTGGGCTAATTTTGACAGACTGCTTCGTTTACTGGGCGCCCATTGGGAACCGACCAACTGTGACTAACCTTCGAAACTCTTTCAAACTATGCTATAGCAGGAAAAGAGAAATTAACTCTATTTTGTATATTCCGTATAAATTGGAAGTTTATCCTTTTAAACGCCGACCTATTTACTGATAATAGATGTTTTAACTGTGATTTCGCCTTGAGTTAAAGAAGATATGACAAATTGATAGTTTCATGTCTTCTCAGCTGCCAATTCTGTTTTTTTATAGATTTCCCTGGTGAAATCTATGCATTATTCTACTAAATCTTCACTTCATCAAAACGTCAAAGGAATAAATTGGAAGTTAAAATTTGATAAAGTTGTTTTACGATGAATTATCTTAAAGACCATATTAAATTTCACTGTATTGTAGCGAGACGCAAATGATGGGTTATTGATAGTTTCGGGCGAAGGATCGATTTCTACCATTGTTTATCTTTGAAACTAAACTTTCAAACGCCTGTCTGTATATATTCCGTTCTTGCAAGGCACATAATTTCCTTGCTGCAAAAACCTGCTAATTCTCAAGTTTCTTTTATGTCTCATTCAAAGTTAATGTCATACTTTTGGAATTAGTAATACTTTTCAGAAATCATGTTATAAATGTTTGAAGATTTTTATAAGCTAGAACGATATAATGTATAATCTGATTAAATTCTAGAATACTAAGAACCATTTCGCGTCGATCCCAGATTATATTGAGATACTAAAGTTCTCGGTACCAAGCAAAATATGATCATTTAAATATTTACTTTTGCTATTTTGATTTGTGTATTTTTGGTTCCATGTCTATACAATCAATAATATTTCCTTTTTACTTCAGATTGCATCAAAAACGGCCCGTATGGGAAACTTTTCCATCCAAACTCTCTAATAAGCGGATTAGAGGATGCCGCTAACAATTATGCTCGTGGTCACTATACGGTCGGCAAAACTATGATAGATCTGTTACGAGAACGAACCCGCAAACAAGCTGAACAGTCCGATTGCTTACAGGGTTTCTTGATTTTCCACAGTTTTGGTGGTGGTACCGGCTCTGGACTTGGGTCACTTTTCATGGAAAATATTAGCGCGGATTACAGTAAGAAGTGCAAGTTAGAATTTGCTGTCTATCCTTCCCCACTGGTATCCACGGCGGTGGTTGAACCTTACAACTCTGTATTGACCACCCACTCCACTTTAGAACATGTCGATTGCTGTTTTATGGTAGACAATGAAGCCCTTTATGAGATCTGTAAAGGGAAGCTCGATATTGACCTGCCTTATTACAATCATCTGAATCGATTCATGGCTCAAGTTGTCAGTTCGGTAACTGCCTCCTTGCGTTTTCAAGGTGTGCTTAATGTGGACTTAAATGAATTTCAAACCAACTTAGTACCATATCCACGTATCCACTTCCCGTTAAGCACTTATGCTCCGATCGTCAGTCCAGAGAAAGCGTTCCACCAACAATTGGACATTGCCGAAATAACAAACATGTGCTTTGACCATCAGTATCAGATGGTCAAATGCGACCCGCGGAATGGTAAGTACATGGCTTGCTGTATGCTCTATAGAGGAGATTTAGTACCGCAAGACATAAACAAAGCTATATCTAAGATAAAAGCGAAGAAAACTGTTCAATTTGTGGACTGGTGTCCTACTGGGTTTAAAGTGGGAATCAATCATCAGGCTCCTTCAATTGTTCCCCTTGATCTGATGGCTAAAGTTCCACGGGCTTGTTGTATGCTCGGAAACACAACAGCCATAGCTGAAGCCTGGGCTCGACTGAACTCCAAATTTGACTTGATGTTTGCAAAGCGTGCTTTTGTGCATTGGTATGTCGGTGAAGGAATGGAAGAAGGAGAATTTACAGAGGCTCGTGACGATATGGCAGCTTTAGAAAAAGATTATGAAGAGATCACTATGGAACAAACAGTTATAGATGATGACGATGAAGAATATTAAAGCACATTTAGCATTCAACTGAATTGTGAAAGTGCATTAAAATGAATTGTTAATATTTTATTCATGTTGAACATTAATAAATCGCTTTGTAGGACTAAAAATAACTTTTGTAGAAATATTTATCTACAAGCTGAAGCGTTTATTATTGATGCTTTATTTTACAACTTCCAATATTTATTTGTATAAAATTCAATAAACTTAATATTTTGTAAAATATGCCATTTGTTTTATGTATGTTGCAACCAAACATATATGGGTAAGTATACATAAGTGTTACAAAGTGTCCAGTTTTATTATTCCGACGTTAGAATATTCTCACAATGTTATATCCTACCACGAAAAGGTTATCCCGGGGTCAGACACCTGTGCGGAAATCTAAGTCCCCTTAGGAAATAGGTATATTGCGTGGGTGTCAAACAAACAGGATATGGATACCGGAAATGACACCTGCGTAGGCGTTCGAGAAACCTATAAAGCAGATGCGGACAGAAAACAGAGGGCCCAAGCAGCCAGGAGGCAGACCGCCTAGGGCTGGGAAAACACAAGACCAAGTTCCCCTGTTGAGAACGGTCTCTCGGAACCCATCATTTCTCTCCCACTCTTCACTCTCCGGCCGACAAAGATGTATGTTTTGTAATAAAAATATGTCCAGATATTTTTACAAGCAAGTCTTCGAGTTTCTTTTCTATCTAAGTCCAGGACACTCACCCGCTATGCAACAACAATACACTCTGTAAGAAATCGGAGTACTTTAATAAACGTATTAAACCAAGTAAATATCATCACGATGGCCACGACCTGGATTCAATTCAGGAGCTGAATATTGGATTCCGGATGCTTTTATCACAGTCAAATACATTGTAATATTCACAAGAAATGCTTAAGTGTACACGTGTGAATGTATACATCTGTAATTTCAGTAACCATTCTTATTTAAGATGCTTATTATATAAGCAATCTTATGAAAACTTATCCTTAAATACATTTTCTGTTAAGACTTGGCTGATCTCAAGACTACAGCATTCGAAATTATTCACCAGAATTCTTGTTTCTAGAATAGCCTATATATAAAGGTTATGTCTGACCTATATTCGTATGTTTGTTTGTCTACACAATATATCAAAGTTCTCAATGTTCATGATATTTTGTTGAAGGGTGAGCAATGAGCCACGGAAGCAGTGATTAAACCTTTGGGCAGATCCAGGAATTTACTTCTCCCCTTCCTCGTAGCTATGTCCACAAAATATCTCCAAGTTCTCATTGAGTTTCAACGAAATATTCTGGAAGCCTGGGAAGAATTGGTTGATGCTTTTTTTAAATTTAAAATTTTTTTTTTTTTTGCCAGATGCATTTTATTTATTGAGAGACTTTTAAATGTTTACATGTATGTATTCACTCATGTTTGTCCGTGCAATATCTCCAAACGTTCTCAATCTATTCCACTGACGTTTTGTCGAATGGTAGGTGATGGGCTAAGGAAGAATCGATTCAATTTGGGGGGCGGATCAAGGGATCATTACTATTACCCCCCCCCCGCATCGTGGCCGGTATCACTATACACTGAATGAAAATCAGTTCATATTTATATGAACTGATTTTCATTCAGTGTATAGTGATAGTGGCGTTAGCAGAGGTATGCTCTCTGAGTGCTTTCTAGTTCATTACTGTGTAAAACGCTTTAGTTTATAGACAATTAGTTTTCTATTAAAGATAATTGCATACTAAAACTATTTCAGTCGGTAATAGGCAATTCGCTGAGGCTGCACAGATTGTACTCTCATTCTAATCAAATAGAAACCTGTACCGTATAGAAAAGAGTATTCAGTGACTATACTTCGGAACGAATAAACGCACAACTCAATATGACTAAACATTGAGGTAAATGGCGCACACTAGAGAGGTTAACGGTACGGGGTATAGAATCGACGATCCGCGTTCAAACTCCGGCTGAAACAGTCTTCATTCACTTCACACTAATGCACTTGGACAAGGCATGAATCAATCTCCTTACCCAACACGACGTGGGCCAGCGTTGCAGGTCAGAGCCATCACTCCCCTCTGTCTTAGAATTACTTGAAGGCATACGTCCAACGGCCGATAAAAAAGAGTAAAAGAATGTACCCTTGCTTTGTTTCACAGGACTAATGATCAAGAGTCAAAAGGATGAAACAATCTCTTCGTGCTGACCTCTTTTGTTTTACATTTAATTTCTCGGCTAAATAGTAGTTAAAAAGGCGGTTTTAGCCTCTTGGGTCTGTCAGCAAAACATGGGTGCCTGTGACACGTATCCCTCTCTGAAAAACGGAACAAATTTTTTTGGATTT
>VCCN01006352.1:1407397-1417834 GCA_006491835.1 Architeuthis dux | reverse complement strand
ACGCAAGAGCTTTTTTCATTCTAATAAATAAATACATTTATAAATGTAACATTTCCCTACCATGATGTGAAATCACGATCAAGTGATTGGTAGCCGGCTCTCTTACAGAATGTGTCAAACTGACAAGTCTAACATAACCACGAACTTATTTATTATATATAAAATAGAAAAGTTGCAGTAATCATCTTCAGTCGGAATAGAAGTAGGAGTTAAGTTTGACCTTGCAGCAGCCAGGCTTTTTCATTTATTTTCTCATTTCATTTTTTTTAGAATTAGGAATGGAATTGAAATATTAATCATACAAAGTACAACATATCTCGGTTTGGTTTAATGTGACGGGACAGACAAACAGTGAAGAGTTTACTCCTCTAAATTAGGTAAGGATTGTTCTTGTTGTTACGGTGGAAAAACAGTGTCAACTTGGACTAGAGTTTGGCAATAGTAGGAATAGTAGGAATATGTTGACTTGAAATGAAAGAGAAACCACAACGAAATACCATTATTCTCACTGAGTGTATATTCTCTAGATAGCAATTGCTTTCTTAATGGTAAATTTGGTATCCGGCCAGACCTATTTCGGCAAAAGAGCAAAGAGATTATGTTCTATTTTTGATTGATTCATATGCCACCCACAAAGGACTTTTGAAAAACGAACATTATTTCGTTCGAGTAGTCTTTTAAAATGGTCACCCAGTGGGTAGTAATCATGCGATAAGTTCAGTGAACTTGGCTGGGCGGAGACAGCATATACGAATCGAGTATGCAATATTTTTGCGATTATAATGTGCTATTAAATTTCTATGCCGTTGAATTTCTTCTCTTCTTCTTAAACTCACGCCGACCTCCCATGGCAAATAAATATCTTTGTGGTTGTCTTAAAAACTAAACACGTGGGTGGGCTCTCAGATTTTCGCGAATAACTTATCCACCCGACACACCCACACCCACACCCAAATTGTCCCCCCATCCTTTAGGTAGTCCGCTTTTACCCCAGCTTCCTTTCTTCGTCGCTGCAACCAAAACAAGGCGTCGATTATCCAGGAACAAAGATCTAGCGAAAGCAAGCTGAGAAGAGAGACAGACATGTTAAATTGTATTCGGGATAACAAAAAAAGAAATGGGTGGTCTTGGGGGATTAGAAGCTTCAAATCTTTTTTTTCATACGGCGTAGGTCATGTCGTCCGGTCCTGAGGTTAAAAGGCCAGTCCGTTGTCAGTGTTTAATATTACTGAAGCCAGCGTGATTCTTTCTGAAGTCAATGTCGTCTATAAAAAGAAATCTGGTAAGAAATCTATTAAAAAACGATTGTGAAGAGTACATTTTTTTAATCTTTTCAGCAACTCACTGGGAATTCGATAGGAAAGATTAAGAACAACAAAAACAATCAGGAAAATAAAACCAACTGACTATAATGAATTAGACATGCCCTTTAAACCCGTGTTTATTATTTCGTTCAAACCCCCAACCATTTCCCCCCAACTTCCTCAAAGATCCAACAGGCCTCCGTCAGTTTATGTAGAACGGTCTTCTCTTTGCAAAACCTCATTGAAATAACATGCTTATTTGCATAACGGGATTCACCCATCTTTACGACTTTGTGTGACAGCATGGCTCTACAACAGCAAACTATTGTCATTTGTCCTGTCTGCAAGGTTTATGTACATGTGCATCCGATTCAAGAACATCTTGAAGAAAGTAAGAGAATCGGTTTATTTATTTTACTGGATTTCAAGAGTGAATTAGATTCTCTTTATATTCACCCTTACCAAACTTTCTAGATTGCTTGTATAGAGAAGAGATGAATTGCTCTTGTAAAATAGTATTTATTTGCTCAGTGTTTGATCTAAATTAATCCTGTATTCAACCCATTCACAGCCACATTATCCACGGATCGGTTACCACAGCAACGGATTCTTCTGGAATAAAGCAGGGGAAGAAGAGCAAAGGGTTACGTGTTAGAGTTCGATCCTCGCTGGGTGCTCAACTGTTGTTATCCTTGTGACAGACTTAGCTAAGCTTGGTAAATATCAATATTGTCGGGATAAATTAGTCTTTTGAAGTTTACTCTTGCTGTCAAAAATGACGGCTATATTTTAAAAGTAATTTTGCGATTGCCTTGGGCGTACAAAATATCAAGAACATATTGTTGCTCTGCATTTTCTTGCTTACTTTCAATGTTTACTGAATATTAAACTAAACTAAAGGTAAATACATATTGAAAAGTGTTGCACACAAATATATATGTAGATAAATACACATATGTCAGTTTCTCAGATAAACAATGGTTTATCCCCGTATATTGACGAATAACATTCAATTGAATATTTATGGAGTTTTATTTATGAAGATTAATATAACATCCTATTTCTTTTACGTCATCAGAAGGGTCAACTTCGTAGAGATGGGAATTACGTAATGGACTCTTCTGGTGACGTAGAAGTGTTACAGACAAAATATATGGATACACATTGCTTTTTATATATGTGGATAACATTGTCAATATGAGTGCAATCAGCAGAGAACAACGTCAGTAACAGCGTCATTATTGATAAATCCTTATCTGACCTAATCTAACTACAACTGAATATATCTCTGTCTGTGTGTCTCCGTGTGTGAGTGTACCGCAATTACTCGACAATAGACCATTGCACGGAGCTGACATTCGCCAGATATATTAGTCAACACACAAAGCAGTGCAGTGTCGAGTTTGAAGTTTTTAGATCGACATTTTTCGAGAAATCTTATAAATTACAGATTTTCGATCTTTCTTCATAGTTTCTATAAATTGTCTCCCTTGACTTCGGCTCTTTTGAATTATATAACGTTATAGATATAACATGTCTAAATTGGCAACACTGAAAAGAAGTAACCGGAATATTTTGAAGCTGTAGTATCGTACGACGGCGAATATTTATTTTCATGACAATTATGGCAGGCTGCTTTACACACCAGAAAGTTCGGCCCCTTCCAAACATTCACTTTTGGAACGGGCACTGCCCTAGTTTCATTAAATTCCAAATTTGGAGTTTTGTTCAGTCATCTAAAAGTCGTTATTTAATTCCCTTTGTGTTATGGCGCGTTCTCGTTGCAATGTTTTCTTTCAAAGGAAAGTATATACACATTAGATTTGTTATGAACATTTGAATGGTATTAGCTCAGAGAGTAAAACCAGAAAGCAAATCATCACATGAGCGTTGTACAGAGGACACAATTAAAAGAGGGATTAATAGTGGTTGAAAGTGCTTTTGATTAGGTGTAGCCATGTGAAAGCATTGCAATCATTCACACCTCTTTTTTGGATAGAACAACATTTTTCAGTATCCTATTTCTCAACTTCAGGTTTGGGATTATCCCTGTTGTGGGGACCTAACAGACCATTTTCATGGGAGTTCGAACCAGGAGCCAATATTTCGCCCTGGTTCCTCACTGAAGGACATGACACTTGGAAAGCCGTGTGAGGGCCAATGCGGGGTGAGGTTTTTCTAAGTTCCATTAATAGTTGTACTGTTTCCATTTTATTCTTTCTGGGGTGTTTTGTTCGTGTCACCACATTAGCTGAGTTTGCTTAATCAAGCTTACAGCTTTTGTGTTTTTGGGGGTCTGCTTTTTGTTGAGTTTCAACCTTGTTTAAAGTCAGTGAGAGGGTTCCTTGCTTTGTTGGATTGAATCATCCAGATTATTATTATTACTAGTAGTAGTAGTAATAGTAGTAGTAGCAGCAGCAGCAACAGCAACAGCAATAGCAATAGTAGCAGCAGTAGTAGTAATAACAAAAGTCGTAGTGATATGTAAGTAAAGAGTTATAGTAATAGTAGTGATGCTGTTAGATCTGCTATTAGTATTGTCATTCTTTTTGTTGTTGTTCACAATGATGATGATGCTGTGTATTTTGCTGCTATCGTTTTTATGTTTTAACATTTATTAAAACTTTCAGAAAAGTTATCATCGTTGGAACGTGAACATTTCCAAAAGAGTAAAACTTACAGGGAAGGCTGTCAATGGCAGTTTTAAAAAACATTTCAATTAAACTATTTAGATTACACATAGAGAAAACATATTTCATTAATGCTGAAAGGATATTGTATTCTGATTAGCATGACTATTCACTTTATTGGTTGTATTTAAATAAACATGTACGGGTGTTTGGGTTTTGTGTATATCTGCCCTTGAAAGAGACGAATGGAAACAGACAAACATTAAAGAAGGAAAGAAAAGGCGGAGACCATGAAAGAAAGACAAACAGAAATGTAGAAATAAATGGTTGGCGTGTGAGGAAAAGGAGTGCAAAATTGGAAACAAGAAAGAGAGAGAGGGGGCTAGGGGGAGGAGTGGGAGAGACAGAGACAGAGAGAGACAGAGACAGAGACAGGGACTGTGTGTGTGTGTGTGTGTGGGTGTGTGTGTGTTCCCGCCCATGTGTACCTCCGTGTGTGTGTGTGTGCGTGTGTGTGTGTGTGTGTGTGTGTGTGTGTGTGTCTCCGTCTGCGTGTGTGTCGGGATGGGGGCTTTGAGTGAGTGATGGTGTGAGCATGGGACGTAAGGCATTATAAATGCTTTGGAGAAAAAGAAAAAAAAGTTATCTGTAAAACCCTGACAACGAGAAATAGAGCAAAGATAGAATTGAACAAGTGCACAACTCAGGAAGAAAGCGACCCTGAACGCAGGTACTTTGGCGGGTGTGTGCGTGTGATGCTATATAAGTGCATTTCAATGTAACCCCCCCCACCGACCCATTTCCTGGTCCGAGCAGGTTTCGGGTTCCTTGACTTAATCCTAAAAATCATTCACGTGTGTCTCACCCGACCATTAGAAGTGATCCCTATTGCTAGACCAAAGAAAGAAAAAAAGAGATCACAGTGGGAAAAAAGAACAGAAAAGAAAAAGAAAAAAAACAGCAACAATAATTGACCAGGGGTGCAACTCTGGGGTTTGGGCAATACGGAGAAATGAATACCTTAAAGATTTACAAATAAAAGAACATATATTAAATGTGTGTGAAAGGTGAAAAAAGCTAAGGTCTATGTGTTGGATTGAATCTTGAGTGCATTGTCATTATTTCTATTTCGGTTTTGATTTTGTGGTGGCAAGAAAAAAAGGTCAGCAACACATCAGAACAAAAGGATGGCAACTAAGCTATGTTTGCTGCTACCGCTCAACCATGTTAAAGAAGATTACACCACCTGGACCGATCAATCCACCGCCGAGTAATACCAAAGTCTTTAAAAATGGTACTCAATGCCTCTCCGCTAAGCACTCAGCACAAACTAGGATCGAGGAACCTATGCCTAAGGTTAAAGAGTTACGGCCAAATCACGTTGGGTAGACCGGTTTTCGTAAGATCACCGAAGTCAAGCAACGTCGGGCCAGGTCTGTACCTAAATGGGTGACCATTTGGTAATACTAAGTGCTCTAAGCAGAACGAAGCGTCAACAGGCCTGACAAGCCTGAAGTGAGTATTACTAACAATTGTGTATTTACCTCCCACCCAAGACACCATCGATGAGCCGGGTAATAGCTGAGAACGATGATACATATATCTGCTCTTCTGCTGTGGATGGCTGCTAATAATATAATTACAACTACTACTACCGCTACTGCTGTTGATGTGTCAATTTTGTTTTTTTACCCAAGATGAATACAATAATGTTAGTTAACAATATCTTGGATTAACCTTTCAAATTACTGTGTAGACATACTGACGCAGACACAGTTCTACGTATACTGTTAGCAAAACAACGGGCATGTATCTAAATATTTGCAAGGAATTCATGTCAACACTTTAGGTTTGATGAGATTTTTAAACTGTATTTCTTATTTAACACTCATTCTACGAATCATTTGTAATATACGCGTAAATATGTGGTTGTATTTGTACCTGAATGTGTGTATTCTGGTGTGTTAATTGGTATGTATCTGTGTATGTATGTGTCATCGTTCTCCGTGTCGCAGGGTTAAGTAAACACGGGCAATTGTTAGTAAGACCGACTTCTGGCTTGCCAGGACTGTCAAAGCTTCGTTCTGCTAGGCACCTTGTATTCCCTAATAGTCACCCATCTAGGTGATCTTACGAAAACCGGCGTATAAAACATGATTTAGCCGTAACCGAGGGAAGAGGTTCTTCGATCTTAGCGTGTGTGCTGAGTGCTAAGCGGAGAGGCATTGAGTACCATTTTGAAAGTATTTGGTATGACTCGGCGGTGGATTGAACCAACCGAACCGGATGCGAGCACTCTACCACTGAGCTACAGTAATCGGCATGACCGGTTAATATCGATCCATGACGTTATTTCTGTTTAGTATTATTTTCTCTATGTATAACAATTCTTTCCTCTACCTTTTTATCAGTCTCGGTATAAATCTCTCTCCATCCACGTCTGCTTAGGTTTCCCTATCTATCTCAATTATTTCATGCCTAGTTGTCTATGTGTCTATTACACAATCTATCTCGATCGATCTTCTTCATCCTTCTTTCTCTCTCTATCCAACGCTCATATAAAAAATAATCCCCTTCCTATGGCAGAGGACAATGAATTTAAAAGAAATAAAAGTATTTTTGAAATGTTATGGAAAAACTCTTCAATTGTTACCTGACACCAGTCAAAAAAGTTTTTAGAAAATTAAAAAGCAAAAAAAATGGAAATATCGTATTTCCCAAAACAAAAGAAAAGGTTCGTGAAATTTGGTAACCTGAAGTGAAATATAATGTTAGCTGTGGCCACGATGTCGCATTTTATTCTCATTTGTTATCTTTATTTTTTGTTTACCTTTATTTTTGTATGACAGAGGAATTATAAAGATCGAACATTGACACCTGATCGCATTAATCAACCACGATATGTCTCTCTCTCTCGATTATATTCAACTTAACATATTGTTAGCGTCGTTGCTATGATTATTATCAACGCTATTGCTTTTGTTATTATTACAATTACTCTTCTACTTGTCATCAATTATGTTTTTACTTTTACTTTTACTTTCGTTTTCATATTGTGCATTGTATTTCTCTGTTAAAGAAATTGACTGCTTCGTTTTTTTTCCTCGAGTTTCGTTGTCTTCATTAATAATCCATCATCTTTCGAATGTCCATTTTGCTTGTCGCTTTGTCGATTCATATTTCACTTGTATTGAGAAACTTGTTAATTCTGCTTTTGTACATTTACATTTTTAAAATTCATGGTTGGAGCTTTTTATATTATTCGTCAAACTGACAAACTGATTTTCTTCTCTCTCGTTTCCTTCTTCTTCTTCTTCCTCTTCTTCTTCTTCTTTTTTGTAATAATCTTAATTATTATAGGAATGACGGGTAGCAAATCAAAAAGTGGACACAGCATATTTGAGTTCAAAATATGGTGAAAGTTAATTTTATGCCATTTTGAAAATAGGCTTGAACCTAGTTTTCCCTGACTCCATCCTACCACTGGTTATCAGAGGTTAGTCTATTCACTGTACTGTCCTTTAATAGGTAGGCATTAGGGCGGGTCAAAGTTATACTGTTTGTTTCTTTTTTAAATTCCACATATTGCACCGAGTTTACAATATAAGTTGAAATTAATTTATATTAGTTCTGTGCAAGTCTTGTGCACTTTGCACCTTTTATGCTGATTTAAATTAAATTATAAAACGTATATAGTAGGGGAGAAAATGTCACAACATATCTGTCCGTGGGATTTAAACATCTAAATAAATCTTCAAAACACATGTTATTGAATGGTGAAAACTGCATATTTCTATCTTTAACAGTTTTCGAGATATGTGACCAATACTTTTGATAAGAGCGGTGGTCGCTCTTATCAAAAGTATTGGTCACATATCTCGAAAACTGGCTCAGTCGCAATAAAAAAAAATAGCTATTAATCTTTTTTGTTTCTTTTTTACTTCCTATGAAATTTTTTTAAAAAACCCAACTAGTTAGTGATGAAAATCTGAGTGGGTCTCCATAGCGAGTCTCCATCTTGGACTAATGACGTCACAGATACCATATGCCACAAATTCAGCCAAAATACCTGGTAGTCCATGTTAGTAGACCATTTTAGCAATGTATTCTGGTAGTCATTCTTTCCCATCATTCAAAATCCCAGGTGATGACATTTGCTTCCCTACTAATAGTATAATGGATGTTAGTATAAACATGTTGGATTGGGAAAATGAATTAATTATACCACCACCTTTAAGTAGAGAACTAGATGAAACTGCTATGTTAGCACTACAAGAAGATCCAATTAAATTACCTAATATTGCCTGTCATAGCCAAAGTATGGAAAGATGTATTGATACAAATAGGATACAGAAGTAGACATCAATATATGTTGAATTTGCTTCAATCAAGAAGTAAAATGCTTAAATTTGAAACTAAATGGCAATTTTAAAAAGAAAAATAAACATATCACTAATATTGTTATTTTTGTCCTATCCAATTAATCGAATTTTAGTAAAAGAATATTTCGACTCGTGTGTCACGCACAAACAATGTATTCACATAAAACACCTTTTTCTTGACCAAGGAACTCATCATTCAAAATGTTGACCTACCCTAGTAGGCATGTTAAATTGGTACTTTTATAGTCGCCTCTCTCTCTCTCTGCCCCTCCCCTCTCTCTATACTAGAAACAGCATAGTCAATAAAAGCAAAAGAAATCTTATCAATCTCCACTGTAAATAAATATATATCTGTATCCCAACTTATACAAGACTTGATTAGTGTTGTAATTTTTCAAGGGCTCTCCCTATAATAACGATGGCATTCCGATAGAAAGAAGCTAAGGCATAAGCGAATGCCATGCCCAACTCTTTTAGATATAACTAGAACATGCAATGTGGGAGACAAATCCCCAGTACCAAGGATAACATTTTGGGGATTCTCACTCGAATATGATGTCCACAAAACTGGCCTTGTATGTATTTTTCTCCTTATACTCTTGCACATACTGATCATCGTGGACCAGTGGTAGAGTGTTCGCCTCCCGTTCGGGAGGACGTGGAGTCATACCAAACACTTTTAAAATGATACACAATGCCTCCCTGCTAAGCACTCAGTACAAGCACAAGGATTGAGGAATCTCTCTCCAAGGCTAAGAGGTTACGGCCAAATCACGTTGGATACACCGGTTCTCGTAAGATCAACGTCGAGTCTGGTCAGTACGTAAATGGATGACCATTGAGGAATACCAGGTATCGTACGCAGAACAAAGCTTCAACAGGCCTGGTAAGCCGGAAGTTGGCCTTGATGAGGGTGGAAGCGGAGAACGACGATAGCCACCACTTCTTACTGTTATTATCTTTATTTCGCTGTCTGTGTAGACCTTATCTTTTTAACACTTGGACCTTCTAATTGGGTTTCTTTCTCTTTTTTGCTTAAAGGTTTCATCATTCAATCTATCCATCTTGTATAAACGGAATATATTTCTCTCTCGTTTTCTTTCTTTCGGTTTTCTTTTTTCTTTCCTTCTTTCTTTTTCCATTTCCATTAATTTCTATACCCTTTTCTTTTATTTTGCTGCTTCATTCATACGTTTCTTGATTTCCATTCAGAACTCATTCCTTCTTTCTTTATTTCTTTCTATTTCTTTCCTTCTTTTCAATGTTTTATTCTTTACTTTTTCTCATTTATTTTTTCTTTGCTTTATATGCTCATCACGTTTTTCGCTTCTTTCTTTCTTTTTTTCTTTCATTCCTTCCTTTTTTTATTCCGTTCATCTTCCTTTCTTCTATATATTTCATTTTTGGTTTTTAAATACTTTTTTCTTCTCTTCTATCGTTTTCATTCCTTTCTCCCTTTCCTTGATTTATCAGGCCCTTTCTTTTTCCTTTATATCTTCTCCCTGTAATCAAATCACTTGAAAGTGCTCATTTCACAACCTTTGATGAAAAATAACGCTCCAAAACTAAACAGGTTTCCCTTGTTCCTTTCTTTCTTTCCTACTTTCTTTTCCCTGTTGGCCTGAATTATAATCCAGATATATCAGTGGAGAGGGCAGCAGCCTTCTATTTGTGACTGACAGCACTGGCGGACTAGCTCATCTCAAATTGCACCAGAGAGAAGGAATCATGACAATTTGACGACCCCACATATCCACACATAACCGACGCCACTTCTGCTCATCTCCACAACCACTGCGTACTTCTCATCTCGGGGATAATTCCGACATGACTGATCATCTTCGATCCAAGCCAATCTCATCAATTAGAAAAGAAAAAAAAAACACTCTGGACATTGCGCTGTGCCCATTGTTCATCTCTTTTAAAATGAAGAAAAATAACACAACAAATACAAAGACAACATCATAAATAACAAAGAAAAGAATGAATATCATATTAACATATCCTGACCTTTCCCACCCCACAAATAACTGGGTGTTGATTTCTTGCACAGCTGATTAGTTTTGTATGAGCTTATTATCTCCAAAGTTTTGCGTTTTTTCGTGAAATTATTTTTTTTTT
>VCCN01006352.1:895284-910872 GCA_006491835.1 Architeuthis dux | reverse complement strand
AATTAATATATATAAAATATATGATCTGTCTATGTGTACGAGTTCTGTCCGGAAAGTTTCCAGCCATTTAATATTAACGAAGGGCAATGACATCTTAACTCTCTTTGAGAAAAGCCAGAAGTCATAGGGGTTCCAATCAAGACTGTGAGTGGTTTAAAGGCCTTGGAGATGCTGTTTTGTGAGACGTGAAGATTACTTGCTCGTTTATTGTGAATGCGACAGTCACATAGTAAGCAAGCTCTCTCGATGGCGTCTCACTACCGACTAACCTCACGAAAGAGTGTCCGTTCACGTATGCACAGTAAAGTTTACTTTGATTGTTTGCCAAGTTACATCAAGGCTGCACTACTGGTTCTTGAGATATTTAAAGTGGCTTGATACTTATATGCTAGCTCGTCTGTTTTTGCATATATTTATGTAGGAGATTATCTAATAAAATATTGCTAATAAGTCTGTCTCCATGAGTTTCAAATTACCAAATTACATGTCACCATATAAGGAAATTGGTGCTACACGATCTTCTAAAAATACTAACCTTGAGGCAAACATATAAATCCCCATTAAACGTTGATACGTGTATGCGCTCCCCTGTGTGTTTTTATGTATCATATTTATGAATGAGTTCGTACATCAGGGACATTATAGTAACAAGTAGACACTTCCCGCCAGATTGTGCCTCTATTTAGGCCACTGCACTAATATCTTTGGCATTTTTATGTAAACCATCTAATATGTGTATAAATAAGCCATCATGTAAAGTGTAGATAAAAATGCAAGACAGATACTTATCGCACATAATACATCTTCTGTTGGGTTTATAACTTGGCGTAAAGTTATGTATTTATATGAGATAAACAGCTTTATTTTCTGTGATGCCGATATCTGATGACAAATGGTAGCCACATATAATTATGTGTGTGTACATATGCGTATGTGTATAAATACATACTATGAATATATCTCTATGGTTGGGTGTATATACATGAACACTATACATATTAAAATAGTGCCTGTAATGTTATAGTTTTGCATTAGTGTTTAGTCTTAACGGCGTGTTAATGTAGTTCGTGAAAAACTATTACAGGCATCTGAAGCTTTCAAATCGTTTACTTACAACGTCAGCTGACAAGTTTTGCGTGTCACAGTGTAGATATTTTTTAAAAATCTGTCCGATGCGTTACATGAAATAAAACGAAATTACGTTACATGAAATAAAAGGAAATTACGTTACATGAAAACAATTTAAAAAATCATTTCTTTTAACTTCCATTTCGGAAATGTAATTATTTGATGAAATAGAAAACAAAAAATATTCATTTCTTGGTGAAAAGACTGTTTTCTTTTTAATGTGGAACAATATGAAAGTCACAAAAATAATTTGAGCTCCAAAATAACTCTGATTTTTGAAATTGTTATTTTTCTTTCAATCGGAACTGCATTGAAATCTGTTTCTATTTTTGATTGAATTGTTGTTTATTTATAGAACTACAAAGGGTTCAAATCGTTTTCATATCGTTTTTTATTCTAGTTTGACCTTATTTTTCAATTATCTCATTCTCATAACGAGATCGGCTTTTTCGCGCCTGCGCAATTCATTCCTTATTTCAATTTCCGCTCTTGCTGTTTTTGAAATGTTCCCTTCATTCAAACTAGTCCTCTCTACCACGTCAATCGTTTCAGTTCGTTTAACAATATTCATTCTCCTTCTTAAACTTTCCTTCAATGCTTCTTTCCTTCTAACTCCATCTTGCTCCTCTTTCCTTTTCTTTCTGGTAGCATTTCCTTCTATTTTTACCTTTCAGTCTTTTGTCCGATTTTATGTTTTGTTTATGACCGCCTCGAATAATCTATTATCGATTCGCAATTGTCTATTTGGATAAGTGACACGGATGTCATCCCCAACTAACTCCCAATTCCTGACTTTCCACTTTTCACCTTCCTCTCCAACAGCAAACATGTTTCATTTCCAGGGCCTTCAAGAAATGTCTCCACCCGACCTTCGATCGAAATATTTCTCCATTATGAACTCTGAGTAGTGACAGTAATAGCGAGATATTGACTACGAAAGTCATCCGCTGACAAAAGGCTTTGGATTTTGAATCCAGACCACAGCCACTACCATCAGCAACCGATAAATATTCTTTGTAGAATTTCTATGTAGGTACATCAATATGTCTGCAGCATAATGATGGGAAAAGAATTTATTTTACACAACGTATATTTAGTTTTCAACATAACCTTCTTCCTTGTCAATGCACTTAATTCAGTGTTGAATATTAATCACCTAGATAAGATATTATACAGTGAAGAATTCCAACACAAAATTCAGCTATTAATTATGTGTCAGGTTACGGTCTTATTGATTCACCTTTGTATTTCCATTTTCCTAATTAGAGCATTGTAGAAGTGATAGCTTCTAGTTAGTCAATTTACACATACATTCGCAAAACCGTATTCAACGTGTCTTCCCTTTCTCCTAATTTTATTTTTTGACTCCCATTTCTAAAACAAAATATCATCAAAATGGAAAGTATACGAATATTTGTAGCTTTGTCCGTTCACCAACTAAAAAAAGCTGCACACCCATTTCCTCGCTCACTACCACTATTTACAAAGCTGCATATAGATTCCTCGCGAGCCCCAAACAAAAACATTTTATTTTAAGAAAATATTTTTTCTAAAGTTTAAACGAATACATTTTTTATAACGATATATTTACGAATATTTTTAAAGAAATCTTTTCATTCTCTCTCTCTCTCTCTCTCTCTCTCTCTCTCTCTCTCTCTCTGTGTGTTTATGTATGTGTTATTGATTAATCAATTTCGACACCCTGTGCAACGCCACCTCCTCATGTTACTTTTACCATCTTTCTGAGTATTTCTACAAAGTTTTAATAAATTCTGTCCACGCATCTTAGAGGAGATAGCGAACAAAATAAACACTTTCCTTAAAGCGAAGCTCGAAATCGATAAAACACATTTTTGAATTTATTTCGATACCATACTTTCTAATTCGATACCATACTTTCTCATATTTGTAGCACACCTATCATTATTATTAGGTGATGAGACGAAAGGGCAGACAATGTTAGCATATTAATATAAACTCGTAGATATAAACTTAAATTCTTCTATACTAATAAAAACACAAAGCTGGCTTGGAGAATCGACTTATCCGGCGAATATTGGATTAAACTTGAATTAAAACATTGTGTTTGGATCGACTTATACGCTAACATATACGGTATATGTTTGGTCTGTAAAATTCTTTTCTTTCATCATTAAGCCTCGAAATGATTGATGTACCTACCTATACAAGCATTAGAGCGTATAAACATTTAACACTATTTATGTGTTCTACCCTCTTTATTTAACTAAAGTCAGTGTCCGTTCCAAAGGTGCATGTTTGGAATGGGCCGGACTTTATGGTGTGTGGAGCAGTTTGCCATAATTGTTATGTAAAATAACGTGCGAAACTACGACTTCGCAGTATTTTGGTTACTTCTCTTCAGTGTTGCCAATTTAGATATGTTATGTCTAAATTTAGATCTATTGCCAATTTAAATATTTTATATCTAAATTTAGATGTATAATTTTAGATAAAAGATCTAAAATCTGTAATTTAAAAAATGTATTTCTATTAGATTTCTCGAGAACCGCTAATACAAACAATTTCAAAATCGACACAGCAATGCTTTGTGGGCTGACTAATATATCTAGCGAATGTGAACTTCGTACAATGGCCAGCTGTCGAATAATCGCAAAACACAAACATACACATACGCACATACACACACAGAGAGATTTCTTCAATTATAGTTAGATATCAATAAAAGGTAGCAAGTGACTTCAGTTGAAAACAAGCCTGGTCCATTTCTATTCCGACTGAAGATGATTACTGCAACTTTTGTATTGCATATATAATAAATAAATACATTTTTTAAAAATATATATTTATATCAAATCATGGTAGGGAAATGTTAATTTTATAATGTATTTATTGAATGAAATCAAATAATCCTTTGCGTATTTGTTACATACATTTATGTAGGACTTGTCAGATTGGCTCAGTCGGTAAGAGAGCCGCATACTGATCACTTGGTTGCGATTTCAAATCACGGTAGGGAAATGTTAATTATATATATTGGTTTGATTTAACGTGACGAGACAGACAAACAGTGAAGAGTTTACTCCCCTAAATTAGGTGAGGATTGTTGTTCTTTTTCTTGTTACGGTAGAAAAACAAAGTCAACTCCACCTTCCGGGCTTGAGTTTGACAATATACACTTGAATTTCTAGTTTTAAGGCCTGGTTTTTTGGTTGACGAGAGGCATGACCGAACTGACACTAAGAAGACAAAAATGACAATAGAGAACTCAAAAATGTCCAAATACCGCTCCTACAAAGGTTCTTTAGACATTCTCATGAATCTCTTTTCCTTGTACCTCGTACCTCGTACCTCCATGTCAGCTGCACTAGAGATGTTTCTATTTCTTTTCTTATCTGCAATTCTTCAATACTTCTTCATTTTAAGAAATGACATGCTTCCTCTTAAGTCAGCGCTCATTGGCCAATTTCCTTAGCTTTTTTGCTTATGGCATATTTCACACAGATCTGGTATTTTTCCAAAAAATATTACTGTAAGCATTTCTCACGTGTTAAAGTAGCCATAAAATTATCAAGAAATGCTGTGTTGCCTTCAGGGAAAATGATGAATGAAGCTATATGTTTAGATTTGTGCTTATGTAAACGTTGGCTTTCGTAGCTCAAGCGGTAGAGCAGCGGTTATGCTAAGGAAGGCTTCTCGAAGAAAAAAGAATGCGAGTTCAAGTCTTGATAAAAGTTAATTTTTATTTCTGATCTGCACTCTTTGCTAACGGTTGTAGAATGACTGTCTGGGTTAAAAAACCTGAAATTGAAATGAAAGAAATACCAGTTAAAAATTAATAATAATTCACGATGCTTCTTCTTCTCAGAAATTAAAAGTATTGCTTTTCACTCATTCGTTTTGTTTTATGTTTATTTTTCTCTTTTCGTTTTCTTCCTGTTATATTTTTTCTTCCTTACTCTCTTTCTTTTTTCTTTCCTTCTTTTTTGTTTACGTATTTTATCTATTTTTTCTCATTCTTGCTTTCTTTCCGTTTTTTTCTTTCTTTTGTTTTTTTTGTCCTTTTCTTTCCTTTTCTTTTCTTTCTTTTCTTTCTTTTTTATTTCCGTCTTTTTTCTACTTTTCTTTCTTTTTGCTTTCTTTCTTTATTTATTTCCGTATTTTCTTTCTTTTTTCCTTTCTTTCTTTTTTCTTTCTTTCTTTCTTTGCTTTACTGCTTGATTTATTTGAATCATTATCTTTTACTCACCATCTCCAAACATGTCTTCCCTTATGCCATTCAAGCTTTCTTTCTCTTTCCTTCCATTCACCAATCCCCCCCTTCTCTCTCTCTCTTTCTCTCTCTCTCTCTCTCTCTGGCTCCCTGGCTCCCAGTTTCAGCGATTCCGACCATTCTCAGTCCCGCTGCCAGAAACCAACGTCGAGTGATGCACCGCTGCCTGCCAGAATGTCTTGTAGCAGGTATGTCAATGCAATAAAGCTCTCGAGTCGATTGGTGGTATGGCCACCCGCTACCTAGCGGGGTCGATGTCACTTCACTGCTAAGACCAACTTACACTCACCACTAGGCATGTTACGATTGACCACCCTTCACGAACCTGAAACAATAACTCCCACTCGTTTCTCTACCTCGACAACATTTCTAGGCCTGTCTTTGTAATTTCCTTCTTTCGTCATCTTCTTCCAAGATTCTTGTCAGTTTTGGTTTAGTTTTTTGTTTCATTTTATTTTACTCATTCCCTGACTTTTTCGTTTTTATTAGAAATCGTCAACCAAAACTGTCAACATAGGTTTCTTCAGTTTTTAAGTTGGTCTGGCTGGCTGCCGGACAGACCGCACCAATGGAGCTAAAGGGTTGAAAATTTAAACATTTGCTCCTTATTATGTATAGAAAATATTTTTTACCTCACCCACCCAAATAGGTTTTTAGTGGGGGGGGTTCAATTTGCATAGTAAGTTTATGCTCAACTGGACCCTTACTTTGTGTCCAGTAGCATTCACGCTTGTTTGTTTTTAAATTCAGACTTTTTTAGTGATCACTGCCCAATAAAAAGCGAGAGAAGTAACTTATTCATTAATCACCCCTTTTGCTAATGTTTTAATTGATCGCCCCCAAAACGAAATGCTGCCAAAAGACGTTGGTCACGTGACGGTTTCTACTGAGTGACTAACCAGACCTGTATCGTTTTTTCTTCAAGTTTATTACCAGTGGGAAAGGGGAAAGAGAAGAAGTAGATGAGTGAGAGAGGAGGGGGAGGAGGAGGAGGAGGGAAATGAAGAAGAAAACACAAAAGATTCAGAAGAACTGCAAAAATAGAAAGAGAACAAGAAGGAAACGAAAAAGCAGAAGAACATTCGGAAAAGAAGAAAGAAGAAAGAAAAAGAAATATCACAAAAATATAAAGAAGGAAAAGTCAATAAAGACAAAAAAGAAGGAAAATATGAAAATAGAAAACAAGATTTAGAAAGATGAAAAAAAAACGTTAAGAAGCTGATGAAAAATACATGATATAGAGGAAGTGAAAAAAGAATGAGAAAAAAAGTTAATAACGTGAAGGAGAAGATTGAGAACTTTAAAAAGAAGTAGAAAGGGAGAAAACAACTAAGAAATAGAACAAATGAAGGATCGGCGAAAAATACGGTTAAAGAAAATGAAGAAGAAATAACATTGACCAATATTCTTTTTCCTTCTCATTATTACCTTCTTCTGTGTCTGCCTTTCCTTTTCCAATGTGAACTGTCTTTCTTTCCACTCCCCAAAGCCAAGGGAGGAAGACACCCAGATACAACTGAGGAAGAGGATGTTCACATTTCTAACGGACAAGCCCTGAAAAATCCCTTCGGGCGACTAAAAGCCGGTAAGGGGTGAGTACCTTTTAATATGTCAATGCACTTTGTCCATTCAGGCTTGAAATGCTGTGAGATGCTCCGTAACGGACTGCGTCACTGGTCACGTGATCAACCATCCTTAACATGGACAACGCTTCATACAGTTCTCACGCTGCTCGGACCGAAAGCAACGGTCAGATCTTTCTTCTGTCAGTGCGCCAAACCGTACACGCTTCTTCAACAGTTTCAACTCACATCGGCAACCTCGTAAAAGATTATTCTTCTTAGTATTCTTCTTCTTCTCTTTTTATTTTTCTATTCTTCTTTTATTTTTCTTCTTCTATTATCTTTCTTCTCATTCTTTTCGTTTTCTTCTTCTATTCTTCTTCTCATTCTTTTCTTTTTCTTCTATTCTTCTTCTTCTTCTTTTTCTATTATTCTTCTATTATTCTTCTATTCTACTTCTTCTCATTCTTTTATGTTCCTTCTTCTATTCTTCTTCTTCTCATTCTTTTCTTTTCCTTCTTCTATTCTTTTTATTCTATTCTTCTTCTTTTATACTTCTTCTATTCTTCTATTTTTCTCATTATCATTATTTTCTTTTTCTTCTTCTATTTTTCTTCTCATTATTTTCTTTTTCTTCTTCTTTTTCTATTCTTCTTCTTTTTCTATTCTTCTTCTATTCTACTTCTTCTCATTCTTTTATGTTTCTATTTATTCTATTAGAAGCCCTTTACATAACTCGTATATCACGGCTAGAATCTATTAAACAAATATATTAGGACTTTCATTGTCTAATAAATACGAGGATCCGTAGCCAGACACGTAGTTATTAGCTGAAAGTTTCACTGTATATTGTTCGATCTATGTGATCAATATTCACCACTGAATTAAGTGCATTGACAAGGAAAGAGATTATGTTGAAAAGTGAATATTTCTCGTGTAAAATAAATGCTTTTTTATCATTAGGCTACGGATTTATTGATGTACCTACCTAATAGAAAAGAAAGTTCAAAAAGCCGAGAAGAAATTGAAACAATAATCATAATTGTGTTTTAGCACCGTCTGCATTTGAACTTGGTATATCTAGGCAAGTTGTGAGTGTCCACTGACTTTACCACTTCTTCATCACTACTTTGCTTTACTCATTTTCTGGACTAACACTTTATTTCTGGCGGTAGGGTAATTATTTGAGGAGTAAGCAACGAATTTAACAAGTTTCATCACTCATTCTGTGTGTTGTGCATTGGAAACCAGGAAAAGAAAGAAATTGTGATTGGCCAGGTATTATTACAAGAGTCACATATTTTCACCAGAAGTGGTGGAATTTGAACGGGTTTAACAGCAATACATGATTTGTGTGATTCTCCAATGGATTGCTGACCCTCGCAAAAATATTGCTGAATAAACTGAATTTGGTTTATTAAAAATATTCATCAAGTAGAGTTTGTACAAATGTTATGCTCTTTACAAAGAACAGATTTACTTCGACATGACCACAAAATGCAGAAATTTGAATAACATCAATATTTCAATAACATGAGTATTTTGCCAACTTATGTAATAAACAGTACAAGTATAAATAATTTAAAGAATAACTTTAGAATAAATTTAAATCATCTGTGATAGAAAATCAATTAACACGGCAATTTTGTGAGTTATCAGCTGAAATATAGAGAAGAATTTAGAAAAAAGTGTACCTGATAAGTGTTTCTCCGTGCTGCTGAGCTTGTTAAAGTTTCATACACATTCTTACCACTTGACGTTTGTATGTTAATGCTGAATATGTATTTTTAATGTGTTTTGTATATTGAGATACCCATAGAGGCATTTTATCTAATAAACAAATAAATAAATAGAGATATATCTTCTATCTGAATTTATGAGATATTATAATTATTTTACACTGATTTACGAGGAGAGAACACACATTAGGTCTAAGGCTCTAAAATTCAACAACGGTCTATTGGATATAAGCTTTGGTTAAGTGTATGTAGTTACCTGGAGGCCGTGCGTTCAATTCCTATGTCAGGCAATGATATTCATATTCTCTGCTCAGACGGACGAAATAACTATGAAGAATTAATTAATAGCATGAACAGTTGAATGAGACCAATTACCTCCGTGAATTGAAATAAATGGTTCGGTAAAGAAATTCCTAGAAAAATGCCGAATACGACAGGTGTCTGAAGAAAGCCGGAAGCTACAACGGTCAAAACTATAACGATCAGTTAAATGCGTCATATCTTTTGCAATCTATTCAATACTTTCTTTAGAAATGCCTATAGAATAAATGCCACAACGTTGGTTTCATTTTATCTATTGTTGGTCTTACTAACAATTGCCCGTGTGTACCTAACCCTGCGGCACCCTCCATGATACATTCATCATTTTACTCTGATCAAAAATTGAAACAGGATGATGTGGGAAAAGTATTTAATCGACGCGTTTGTCTCACCGCAACTTCCGGTGACTCCATTTTGTTTTGAAAAATTAACTCTCACTCACAACTAACTGTTGATCCATTTTCTATTATGACATATCAAAGCAGCTCGAAATTATACGTCATTAATAGTTCGAATTCTAAAAATAACTTTAAATTCTTTTTAACTATATTTAAACAGGTCTGGTTCGTCACATAATAGAAACCATTACGTGACCATGTCTTTTGGCAGTAAGCCGTGTTATGAGTGATCAATTAAACAAAAATGGAAAAAAGGGTGACCAATGAATGAGTTACTTCTCTCGACTTTTGTTTGATGGTGAACAGTATGAATTTAAAAAAAACAAGCGTGAATGCTGCCAGACACAAAGGGACAAATTTAGCATAAACTTACATTGCAAATTGCCCCACCCTCAAAGATTATTTGGTGTGGGGAGGGGTAAAAACAAAAGAAAGATAAGGAGTACATGTTTAAATTGTCAGGCCCTTATCTCCATTGGTGCGGCTTGTACGCGTGATACATATCCAGCCAGCCAAACCAACTTAAAAACTGAAGAAAGAAGTTTTGGTTTTGAGAATGGAGGTATGATGAATAAGCAGGAAGAAAAAAAGAGGAAACAAACAATCTTACACTCCAAATAAGAAGGAAATAATGTCATATTCTTTTTAAATGTCTACAGGTAACATTTCGGTGAATCAGCCTCTTTTATTTTTCTTCTCATGCTTGGGGATTCTAAGGTCAGTAAATTTCAGTCATTGGATATTGAAGCTTGTGTGATGGGAAAATAATTTCTACGGATGTCCCAAGGTATACTAAACCTTCCGGAAAATGTCTTAATTAACTTTGGTTTCCTTGCACAATTTTCTTCTTCCTTCCTTTATTTCCCATCGGTTTTTATAGTGACACATCTTTCCATTGCTCTTTCATCTGTTAGTCCCTCTCTATCCATTTAAAATGTTCTTTACTTACTTATTTACTTACTTACATTCTTACATTCTTACATTCATTCTTTCTTTCTTTCTTTCTTTCTTTCTATCTATCTATCTATCTCAGTCTGTTCAAATCTATCAATCTATCAATCAATCAATCTATCTGTCTCAGTCTGTTCAAATCTATCAATCTATCTCTCTGTCTCTGTCTGTCTCTCTTTCTCTCTCTCTCCCTCTCTCTCTCTCTCTTTATATATATATATATATATGTAAATCTTTCATAATTTTCTGTCTATCGTTTTTTGTCATCTTGCATATGTTTTTTCCCTCTTGCCTGTCAGGCTTTCTGGATCATACCCCCTAGCAGGTCTCCATGACCGTTATGTCACTGTCTCTCCTCTACCCTCCCAAACCCCACAACCCCACCTGCTTTCACTGCCCCTCTACCCCCTCCACATTCGCCTTCTCATCGTAATGTCATCGTATTCTCTGTGTTGTACTCAGTCAATCTAAGCAAGATGGCCGTCAACTAAGCAAGATGGCGGCAGATCTGTCTAAGTTCTTTACTTAGCAACTTATCTGTCCTTTTGTGACAAGCGACAAGGACGCTGGGAGGGGGAGAGGTCGGCTTGACATTGTCGCGGGAAGTCGGTTAGTTGGTGCGCCCTAAAAGTAAGAAAAAAGGGGCAAACAATTAAAGAAACAATGTAAAACAGAGGAGTGATATAAGGGACAATTTTAGGAAATATAAGGAATGAATAATTTTTGTTAATGAAAAAGATATTGAAAGATAATGAGAAGGAAGGAAACGATGAAGGAAGGACAAACGATACCGCGTAAAAAAGGTAAAAGGAAAGAGAAAAGGAGGGTAGAATATTAGGAAGAGACAAACGGTATAGAGATGGTGGGTAATGCAAAAAAGAAGGTTAAGAAGGAGAAAGAAAGAAAGAAAGAAAGAAAGAAAGAAAAGGACATGGAGTGAAGGAAAAGGGAAAGAAAGTATGGAAAAGGAAAGAAAGAAAAAAGAAAGAGGGTAAGGAATGAAAGGAATAAGGAAAGGAAAAAAAGAATTTAAAAAAAGAAAGAAAGTTTGAAACTAAATAAATACTAAGTGACAAATATAGATAAAAGTAAAAAAAGAAGCCATGAAGATATGTTCGAGGAAAGGCAGACGTGAAGAAGTAGAATGAATACCGTGAACTAAAAACAATGAATTACATGAATGAAAGAAGAAAGGAGCAGATATAAGTAAGAAGAATGTTAATAGGAATGATCGAAGAAAAGAAAGAACAACTAATGATAAAAGACTGAGAGGAATGACCGAATGGATGAAACTTATGTTGAATGAAATGAAGATCTGAGGAAAGAAGGAAATAAAGTAATGATAACTAACAAGGAAAATATCAGATGGGAAAGAAAGAAAAACAAATCGCGGAAAGAGATACCTCTGTCACTAAAAAACTGGATGAAAATAAGTTCATATATAGGGGAGGTGACTGTAAAAAGACTTGTGGACAGGTTGTGTGGACAAACACGAGTAAATACATATACCTCTTCCATTTTCGTCGGCAGAAGTAGCAAATCTAAGGGGAAATTTAATAAAAGATTTTGAAGATGATAAATGAAGTAAGAAAAGTAAAAATAAATAAAAAATGAAAACAAGATGGAAGAAATGGAGAAAGATAGAAAAGGAGAAACAAACAATGATAACAAAGAAAAAGTCCCAAAGGCAAACGCGAATAAGGAAGTTAAAGTCGACTGGAGACGACCGGAAAACTAGCCACAACAATGACATCGGTAGAAATATAATTAATATCAGAAAGAAAAAGAAAGAAAGAACAAAATAGGGAAGAATCAAGACGCACAGAAATATGACAGAAAAATAAAGAAAGAAACGAATAAATAAAGAAATAATGAATGATTAAACATTCAAACAGGTCTCGTTAGTCGCTCAATAGAAACCGTCGCGTGACCAACGTCTTTTGGCAGAATGCCGTGTTGAGGGTGATCAATTAACAAAATTGGGAAAAGGGGGATCAATGAATAAGTTACTTCTCTCGCATTTTGTGGACACAAACTAAGCGATCAATTTAGCATAAACTTACATTGCAAAGAGAACCCATCTCTAAAAACCTATTATGGGGGGAATTTTCAAAAAACAAAACAATTTTTTTTCTAGACATAATAGGGAGTAAATGTTGGATTTTTCATCCCTATAGCTCCATTGGTGCGGCATGTACGCGTGATACATATATAGATAGCCAGCCAGGCAGACCAACTAGAAACCTATGATGACAGTTTTGTTGACAGTTTTGGTTGACGGTTTCTAATAATAACAGAGCGTATTTATTGAAATAGGAACAACGTAGAAGAAGAAGAAAGGAGCAAAAGAATAAGAAATGAATGAATGTACAAAAGAATTGTTTAAAAAAAAGTAATCGAAGAATTGCGAAGGATAAATCCGGAAAAAGGGTAAACATTTCAAAACATAAAATATAAGAATCGACAAAGGTAATCCGAGCAAAAGAGGAAAATCATGATGAAAAAGGCGACCAAGGTCAAATGAGGAAGGTAGAAGAATGGGGAAAGACGGATGAAGAAAAGGCTACCCGAATGGGTAAATATAAGGTGAGTTCTTTGGGGAATATATAGAATTGGCATTGTACCCTTCAAAAATGACGGGATTATTTACGTGTGGATAAACTATACAAATATATATTTTAGGATAAAGGTATTTATTAAAAAGAATTTAAAAATCGCATATTTTTCTGTTGATTTTCTACAACTCTTCACGTTTTCTGTTTTTTCAATAACGTTAAAATAAAAAGGCAACAGAAAGCGAATTTCTTTTTTAATATGTGGAAAACAATACATGATTTATAATATGGTTTTATTCGTGGAAAATCAGAGATGCCTATTTTTGTTTTCTGTCCTACATCATCATGATCATGATCAGTAGTAGTAGTAGTAGTAGTAGTAGTAGTAGTAGTAGTAGTAGTAGTAGTAGTCATGTAGAAGCAAACATACAGTTGCATAGCTACCGTGTGTAAACACACGGACGCAACCTTTGCATTACCCCCTTTCCCTCTTTTTGTTTGTCTGTTTGACAAGTGACATTTATAAATGTATATGTGTGTATCTGTTGAGGTGGAGAGAAAGAGTGGTATATAAGAACAAACTGAGCCGATACATTGATATTTACATTATATAACAAGCATATATTTTACATATACATGAATATATCGATTGCAAATAACTTGGAATATATTTCTGTGTTAGTTTTTCGAATGGAGTGAGCTTGTCTACCTTAAAAGTCTTGGCTTTTTAGTATAAGCTGAAATTTCCAAAGGTAGACATTGGTGCAACTGGTCGCTGACCTATGCATGTTTGGTCAACGACTAGTAACACCGATGACAATCCGAGAACTATTTCAACAATAATCTCTACTTATACGCGGCCAAATTTCGAGTAGCTATAAAATAGCTATAAAATGGCTACCCCGATTATAAATGGCTATAAAATTGCTAATCCCCGATTGTAAATGGCTATAGAATGGCTACCCAGATTGTAAAGTTCCCCACTCTCGCTCACTCGATGTTAAAAACAGTGCACAACCTTCGTTCGTCGTTTTTAACATAGAATGAGCGAATGTGTGAAAAATTCATGAAAGGAAAACAGAAGGTAATACATGAATTATATTGGGTACTCCACACACTCGCTCACTTGGTGTTAAAAATACTTTTTACATCGAGTGGGCGAGTGTGTGGAACCGTTTTATAGCCATTTGCAAACCGGGGTATCCATTTTATAGCCATTTTCAACCGGGGTAGCCATTGTATAGCCATTTTATAGCCAACGGAAAGTAGGGATTACCATATTGAGACGGATAGATGTATTATCCTAATGAGTATTTCAGATTTTACAAAAACTAGATAATACTGACTGACAGTGAGTTGGAAGATTGATTCGCCATTCCCATTCTTTCCAGTGGGAATGCGTGCTTACCGTGGAAATCAGCATTTAGAATCTTGGCTTTTACTTGGGCTCGACCACCGACTACAAGCATAGGAGGGAAACGTTCAACAATCTCAGCCACTAAGTAGGATCCTGACAGATAAATAATGAAAGGCAAAAGCAAAGAAAATAAAGAAAAACACAGATATGGAAAGCCTAAATAACAATGGTGACGTCCCAAATTCAGGGAAGTTGGAATCGACAGGAGAGTCACGGAAAAAGTCAAAAGACGACAAAAGACAGAAGAGAAAACAAGGAAAAAAGAAGAAAAAGAAAAGTACAAATAAAAGAAGAAAGATAAAAATGAAAGAGGCAGGAAAGAACGAAAGCAAGAGAGAAAGAAAAGAAAAAGAAAAAGAAAAGAAAAAAGAGGTCAACAAAGAAAGAATCCAACAAGAAACAAACGGAAAAGGGACAGAAAAGGCAAAGGAAAGAACTGACTAAAAAGAAAGAAAAAGAAAAAAAAAGAAAAGAACGTTGACACAATAGCTAATAAATAGAAGTTGGATAGAAAGATAAGAGAAGAATAGAAAAAGGAGATTGGATAAAAACAGGAGATAATATAAGAAAAGGGGTAATGCTAATCTGGATCGCGATGTGTCCTTCAGTTTTAGCCGAATCATTCGGATTTAAAGCCTGGGATTAGATTGATATAAAAACTATGGAAACCAAGACGCGTCTGTGTTTCGAGTCTCGTTTCGATGCCACTTCTACAGAGTTGTTTGCTCGCCAACATCGGCGAGGGCTTATCTTTTCTGGTGGGAAAGGGTATGCCGGGCTGGAAAGGGTGTAATCTTATTAACTTCATGATAATGGTGATATAGCTGTAATAACATGTATGTAGAAGACCGATTATATTGATCCGTAGAGGAGAAAGCCGAGTACTTGGGTAAAAGTCAATACATACATACATACATACATGCATACATACATGTGTGTGTGTATGTGTGTGTATGTGTGTGTGTGCGTGCGCGCGTGTGCGTGTGTGTGTGTGATTATGTATGTGTGTGTATATAGAGGTATCTGCAAGCACACACATGTACAAATAATCGTGCCTATCAAATAATTTGAAAAGAGATCCGAAAAGTGATTCCGAAAAGCAATATTTTATTAAAAAGCAAACAAATATCTACCGTTTCTTTCGCTTTATGTTCAATTGTATTTGCAGACGATTACATTTATTTTCCGTTGGAAGCAAAAAATGAAACCCTATTCTTACAAATAAAATACCCTTTACCAAAGTGTATATTTTTCGGGATTACTTA
>VCCN01006352.1:743783-757266 GCA_006491835.1 Architeuthis dux | reverse complement strand
TATATAATAAAAAATTAAAAAATATAAAAAATTTGGTAAATACTTAGGCAGCAATACTTCATTAATTCAAGTTTAGTTTAAGGCCACAGACAAGAAATTATTTAAAAAATGTTTACGGCTGCACGTAGGTCAATAGTTGAGTGTTTGATCGAGCGCTTTCGGCTATTCCTTTTTATCCTGGGATTTTGAATGTATTTAACAACAGATTGAGACATTCTGTCCAAAGAAGAACCTCGATTGCATGTTGCCTTGTACGTTACGTCATCATTCACAGACGCTATAATGCTGAAATTGTAAAATAAAATCTAAAAAAAAAAAATCAATATCAGAGTTTGTCCCTAAACAGTAAGGTGAAAAGCGAATAGCCGAAACTGAGAAGTGAGAGAAGTGGTTGGGGTGAATCCGCAATAGGGTCGTTAAAGTTTAAGAAAAAAGTGAAAAAAGGAAAGCCAAACTTTTGATTCATAGCATCGATGTTTTTATTTTTTGTCATAGGTGTTTTGACATAAAAATAATAATTATTATTAGCCTTTACCGGTTTCAACAAGGTTTCTGCTATACTAAGCATTTTTATAATGTGTATTCGGATGGCTCCGCCCAGAGCCCTTGGTTGGTCATCAGAATATACTGTCCGTAATTTGATATATGTGTTTGAAGGATGTATTCCTTTTGTTGGGGTCATCCTGGTTTAAAGTGTTTTGGCCAGGTGACAGCTATTGGAACTTAGATGAGAGCTGCTATTGGAATGTAGGTTATGAGAGGGAGGTGGCTCCTGCTTTTAGGCTTTCGGTATATTTTTTAGTGTAAATGATTTTACAGAAGTTATTAAGTGTGTGCAATTAAATTGAGATAGAATTAAATTTGTTGATTAGTAAAGTATCTATGTTTTTAGAGAGAGATGGAATAAGGGATTTGTAGAGAGAGATGGAATAAGGGATTAAAGGAATACAAAATATTAAAAAATATATAAAAATAAAAATTAAGAATGAAATTGACAATAAAAATAAAAATAAAAAATCTCCAAAATGACCTCTACACAAGATCCCTTAAAGGGGCCAACCTGCCACAAAACAGTTAATCAAAGGAAAAAATACATTCCTGCCGTCTCGTTCTAAGTAGTCCCCTTGGGTCACAAAGGTTACTGCTCGCAAAAGTTGGAGCTACATTCAGTTCATGCACGCTGTTCAAATTCCCTTAACTTGGCTGGGTTCGCTTTCTTCCCTTTGCAATTAGGCCAGTTGGAAAGGCATGAATCTGCCTCTACGCTCATTTTAATCGCCGGACATCTTGAAAAAATATCTTGTCACTATGGTTGGGGGAGAAGGGTGTGGATGAGTGAGAACTTAGCGAACCACTATCTTACATACCCAGGTAGTAGCAGCAAAAAGCTGTTACCCCATAACATTGACAGAGACCGTTATGATATTTGAATGTGTGTGCGCACACGGGCACAAATACACACACACACACACACGCAGACATTATGTATTTTGAAGCACATATGACGACCTTTCTTTTTCAAAATCTGACCCTTAAAATCACCTTTCTTCCTATACGGTAAAGGTCAGACTAGGGTACAAGCTTGGGATCTACGAATCTCCCTAGTTTAAAGATCCAGGCAACTTTAGAATTAGTAGGGGATACTGGGGCTAGTTGGAACATGGGGCAGGTTTAATCACTTGCTTTAATTTTTGTTTCCACCACTTGATGGCACCACTGTTAGACCCAATCTGAGCAGAAGAATTTCCGTCATTTTTCTTCTAAGTTTGAGTCACATGTGCTGTAAGCATGAAAGGTTTTGCATGAAAAACGTTTATTTCGCCCTGGTAAGTAACTGTTTCACTTTGACAAACGTATACCTAATTCATGCTGTAATGTGCGGTTGATGATAGTGCAGTATATGTTTAGAAGTGGCAATAAACAGTATATATACAGCATTTCAAACAGCTTCTGTCAGAGCTTTTTCTTGGAATAGAATGTAAACAAAACCATGTGTTTGGGGCTTGTTGATACATTGTAAGGATACATTGTTTGGGGCTTGTTGATACATTGTAAAGAAGTCAAAAAGTGTTCAGAGAAAACAGAAATGTGGAAAAGGGGCCAGAAACAAAAAAAAAGGAAAACTAATAACTCTGATGAATCCACAGATGACGAAGCCTTGTGTTTGGTGTGCGTAGAACCTTATTCCAATTTAAGGCCTAGTGAGAATTGGGTAAAGTGTCAAATGTGGGCACATGTTGAGTGCGTTTCAGAAAATAACAAGGATTACTTTGTTTGTCAAAACTGTACATCTGAAGATCCTGAATTTGACTATTAATTGTCTAGCATAAAGAATCAAATTAATAATTTGCTCTTTGGTGGCTAAAATTTGCTAGTGATGTTCTTTTGATATCTATTTCCATTTTATTAGGAGTTGGGTGTTATTAAAGTTCTGTTTGGTGTCATCATTCTTTTCTTATTGTTCTTTTTTCCCATCTTCCACCTCATCCCAATACATCATTGAGGTCCACTCACATATGATTCCACTTGTCCAACCAGGTGGTCATCATATTCCTAAAATCTTACTTTTTACTCAAATACATTTTCTATTACTGTTAATAATTTCTCAATTATAACAATATATTCATCACATATGTACCCACTAGCAAGAGGACTAACTTGGCCCATCATATTGTACCAACTATCCCCTCTAGTGGGGTGGATTGGTACACTTTTTTCCAAATATTTAAGTGATAATACAATAAATTTAATTATTGTTTTAGATTTAAACGACCCATCCAAAGAAAATCTCTTTTCCATAGTAACTTTTGGTCATATTTGCGTTTTAATGAATAGGAGGTTACAGCCATCTAAGTGAAAAATGTACCAACTAACCCCGGTCTCCCTATATATGATACATTAGCAATACCCTAACAGAGTGCGACCTGTACAAAATACAATATATCAATGTACACTCTATTCCCTTTTTATCATGAGTGTGTATGTGCGTGTTTTACATTTCATGGATGCATGTGGGTTCCCCTTTGAACGGGACGTATGTATTTTTACTTATATCTACGAAACTTATCTTGGTCAAGCAGTCAAGTCGGGATAGGTAGGAAGACCGTGTTGCATGTTTAAGTGCACAGTTTACTTAGTATATTAGTATGGAAGTCCATGTGACTGTGTATACGTACGAGTGTATACCATAATATATACACATATATATATATATATATGGGTGTTCGTGTGTGCGTGTGCGCACGCGATCACCACCTGTAATGAGTTCGATCCTCACTGGATAAGGTCTTGTTCCTCTGGTCGAGAAGTCCAACAAATATCTCCACACGAGAGTTTGTTTATCTGCTGGATGCTGTATGTGGCGGTGTATACTGTAATACGTTTATATATGTGTTTTATTTACATGTGATATGTGGCTCGTGTGTGTGTGTGCGCGCGCGTGTGTTTTCGCGAGTGCATGATTACCTGTCAAATTGGACAGCTGCAAAGATTGAGAGCTATCAACCTGGGACGCCCGCCAATCAGTGCGCCTTGATCTGTCCACGTGATTAATAGCAGCTCACCTCTAAGGATCGCCCAACCAGATGCTCAATTAACGCACAAGATCGATACATTGAATATTCGATCAAAACCATTTGCCATTCATGTCATTTCACGTGGAAAGAAGGTTTCTTTTTATACTTATTCATCTCCCTCAATTGTTCATCCCTTCTTTTCGTTTATTTCCTGGTTTCTTCTCTTATTTAATTTCTTTTTAGACCAACACTTATTTAATTCTGTCTCTTTGAAATATCGATTTATTTTGTCATTCTTCGACTTTACTTGCGTATTTCTCTATTTAATACATGCTTCATTTATTTATTTTCGTTTTATATCATTTTATGTTATATTATTATTCTATTATTGCTTCATTTCCTTCTTCATCCCTTCGATTCATTTCAATTAATTCCTAATTGAGAAGTAAGATGGAATAAAAAGTAATAAAAATAGAAGAAAAAAAATAGAAAAGAAAGAATAAATGAAAGTTTATTTTTTAATTTTAGGGGAGAAATGGAAACTTTAAAATAATAAATGAAAATACAAGAGAATGAAAAAGTAAAAGAGAGAACAAATGAAAAAGAAAGAAAATGAATGAAATAAGGAGAAAAGGAAAGAAGGGGTGAAGAAGGAAAAAGAACGAAAATAATGGGAAAAGAAAGAAGGAATGGTCGAAGAAAACAAAAGTACGAATGAATAACATGGTTAGTACAGAAAAACCTCGATTATCCGAACATCAATTATCCGAATTTCGGATTATTTAAACAAGATTTCAAGATCCTGTTATTGTATTCAATATGGCTTCCTTTTTTATGATCGGATCCATTATCCGAACAATCAATTATCCGAACAAAATACTCCCCACTAGTCTCGTTCGGATAATCGAGGCTTCTCTGTATAATGTGCAAAAGGAAAGAAAGGTGTAACGATAGAAATATTTAGGTCTCAATTTACAAATTGATTCTCAAAGAAAGTGCAAAGGAGTGATCATATAACGTTAATACGTTTTAAAGAAGGAAAGAAAGAAAGAAATAGAGAGGAATGTGAAATGAAAGGGTGCAGAAAGATAATGAAAAAGGAAAGATAGACAATCAAAAAACATATTGGAAAAAAATAAAGAAAAGGAAAACAAGGAAAGAGAAAATTGCAGAAAGTCGAAAAGAAATAAGAATGAAGTAAAAGAGAATAACTGTCTGCGTCACGTCTATTCAATTCCTCGTCCATGATGGACACGAAACTCTGAAAGCCAATTCCAGCCAAATAAGAGCCTGTTTGCACTGAACCGTACCGACACCATCGCCAATCCACCCGCACCGACACCATCACAAATCCACCCGTACCGACTCCATCTCCAATCCACCATACCATCTAACGGTTCCCTTCAAAGGATAGCAGTCAAGGCGTGGAGACTGACAAGGCAATTTGAGGTCACAGGATGTTTTCATTGGTTGCTTGTCGTAGTTAATGACCAATGAAAAGCGTTTTTGATCATTTCAACCCTGTTAATATCCACCTTTCCGGCGCCCGACTGAATACGTCTTTTACGACATTTGAAGGAGCCAAAAAGCAGTAAAGGGCTGTTCGGGCTGACCGGTGTCCGTTCGCGCTGTGGGCTATAGATTGACACGCGTTTCTTTTTTGTTTTTTTTATGTCGGAGTTATTTCCAAGATAAGCAGTTTTATAGAATTCGAGGCGAGTGGGAAAGTTTCCTTGTAGACGGGATCGGTCCCAGGTACCGGCAACACGGTCAGTCTCCCGGGCGCCAAGTGTTAGGGGCGCTTGTCATGTGTCTGAGACAGTGAGACTTTTCAAATGCAAATGAAAAAATAAGAAAATGAATAAATTAAACAGAATAAAAACACTCACGATAACAGAGTTGAACCAATTAAGATGTTTTAACGTATTTATTAATGCATTGTAATTTGACAATAAACTATGAAAATGAAAAATATTGAAAATTATTTTCAATTTCAGTTTTCTGACGTTATAAATATTAAAAATCTAAAGCTTCAAATGTTGAAATTACCGTTTTTATGAACGTAGTTCCGTCTTGTGTATTGCTGTATGTTTTCTGATGTATATGTTACTGCTGTTTAGGCCATTTTCAATATCTTAACTGTTAGAACGTGAACATCTCGCAAGCGTTTTGTAGGCGTGAGCATTGTTAAATTATTTTTGATTGGTCAAACAGTTTCAAATTGAACCAATCAAATTGAATCTCTTAAAGAGGCTTCAGTAGTCGTAATGTCCGTTTTCAACATCTTAACTGTCCATGTAATATAAATTATTGATATTTAGTATCAAACAATACAGTACCAGACTATAAGATAATGCTATACTTTAGCTAGCGCCTGTGTTCAGCTTGCCCGTGGCCCCGGGGCCCTAGGTCCTGGCTCTGCTTGTGAGTGAACTTATGAGGAATAGGTGAATGCAGATAGAATGATGAAGATAGAAAGAAAACAGTAGTTGGCAGCTGAAAATGGATTTTCCAATTCCATTGCTATTTGACGTTGGCTCATTCCACCTTCAGGTTGATCAACATTACACCTCCTTTCGTAATCTGACAATTCCTGGGAACCTGGACTACGAGAAATTATGAAGTTATTGGACAAGTCTATTTCTTGTATATTTACACACAATACATTTGTTAATTGGCTGTAGGTATATTTTTATTAATTATAAAATGTAAGAAAAAAATAACGTTGCCTATTTACTTTGGTTATGTCAGTGTTTAGAAATTTGCTTGTGCGTGTGTGTGTGTGTGTATGATTTCGGGCATTTATGTGCGTACATGTGAATAACGTTATGGTTCTACGCACGTATGTATACTAGTAAGCTTAGGCATGTATATGATAATTATAAAGCCATCTATTAATTGGGTACCTATATTAGCTCGGCACCGGTGTAAGCGATTGCAAAACGAGCGGCCTAAATCGTGTAAAAATAGACAAAGAGATGAGCGCCGTGTATTTCTTTGTTTATTTTTACACGATTTAGGCCGCTCGTTTTGTAATCGCTTACACTGGTGCCGAGCAAATATAGGTTCCCAATTAATAGATGTCTTTATAATCACCATACTGTGTCGGATATAAAATTACCCATTCTTTGAATTTCATAGTGTAGGATTGGATAAGAGTTATCCGACATTATGATAATAGAGAGAGACAATGTGGAAACAGTAGGTGGAAAGAATCGGACGCATAGACCACATACAAAACCTATCGAGCATCAAACTCAACACTGTGGAACAAGAAGCCCTTAGCTATATTTCTAGGTAACAACAATATCCCCGACATAGGCACCAGAAACTACAGACAGACAGACACACATATATACAAGGAATTCTAACCGGCACTACCAACACAGAGAATAATGAAACCACCATCCCAAGAAGACACATCCAATCACTAACACAAATGGCTCAACATGATAGAATACTAATCACACCCTCAGATAAAGCGGAGGAATTGTAATCATGGATATTGACACCTACAGAGACAAAATGAATTCCCTAATAAATGATGACAACACATATGTGGTAATAAAGTAATCAGAAATATCACCCTTTGTTACTAAAGGAAGCGGAAGTGATTACTTCCCCCTTATTAGAACTCCCCTACTACTATATAAAGAAAGGTACTTCAGACTCCATGTATGAGTAAGCACATGTAAGGTTGAATAAAGCTTTCCACAAGCAAATCTCTCGTCTCTTATTCATTACACCATACATTAAAACAAACAGACAAACCATCAACAAGGAAACAGACAGATTTAACAAAACATACCAAAAATTAGTAAAAAACGTAAAGAAGACACGGCCAACACTTGTTGAACACCACCCAAGAATCCCAAAATTATACGGATTACGCAAAGCACATAAAACAAACGTCATGGTGAGACCCATCGCATCAGGTATAGGCAGCGCCCCTCACAGAATAGCAAAAGCCACATCCAACATCTTAACCCCCTTCTATGAACGATTAGCCATTCACACCTCAAAAACTCAGGGGACCAAATCAATACACTAAAAAACATCGACGTGCAAAATAAGTCCTTAGCCAGCTTAGACATTAAGTCCCTGTATACAAACGTTAACAAAAGAACTTCCCTTTGTTCGTTTTAAAATTGAATTGTCAAATAAAGAGAATTTTCCTATAAAAATAAACTGAACGTCAGAACAAAGCCGTGAAAGTGAAGTTTTTTTTATCATAACTTTTATTCAAACCGGTTAAAAAGAATTAAAAAAAGCAATGGAATGAAATTAAATGAAAAATATCTTTATTCCGTTAAGAGGGAATTTTTTTTATCGTAACTTTTACTCAGAGCGGTCGGTTAAAAAGAATAAAAAAGCAACTAAAATTTTGAGCTCGGATAAAGTAAATAATATAAATATATATAAATTAAGCTGCAAGTAAAACGTAATCATAAAAAGTAATAATAATGATTTATAATACTTTGTCGGATAAAATTAAATGAAAAATATCTTTATTTGACAAAAGGAGTTATCTCCCCTAGACGCCGGAAGTGTGGAATGGTATAAAAAGTATAACCCGAAACTGATAAAACCCTTTTATTTAGATTTGCAGATAAACAAATAAAAACGCATTCTAGACACAGATGAGATTTCCCCTCGTTTCTAAATTTTTAACGGTAATAAAAATGTGTTAGTCTTTTTAAAAAAGCTTTGGCAAATCAATAGGGAATTCTCGAATGTATTATTTGGCTGCGTTTCTACTCACTGTGTTAGTGCGTATCTGCAAATCTTTTTTGAAAGAAAAAAAGGGTTTCATCAGTTTCACTTAACATTTTATTTAAACACGTAGACATATTTTTATTTTTTTTAGTTATCGTTTATTTATTTGATAAAATGTCAACAAAATAATTAAACTAATTAAAATAGCTTTTCTCAAAACTGACAAATAAGGGTAAGGTCTTGTGGACTGAAAGCACAACAAATTACTTCTATTTTTATATTTTTATCGAATATTTGAGTTTCTTAACAGTTTTTTAATAAAATAACTAAAGCTTTGATATAGTTATCAGTTTTGATTAAATTAAATAAAATGTTTATTTTTTATTTATTTTTTATTTTAAGAAAAGATTTCGATGAAAAATGTGATGGGGAATTTGTTTGTCTACTTTTCAATGCTGTCCTACAACGTGACAACCGATGTCGACTGGAAAATTGACCTAATAAATTGAATCAAGCTTAGCGTGAAAATGGCAGACATAGAATGTTATTTTAGGGGTCTGGAAACGCTAAGAAATTCCCATGTAGATTACTGATAATTGCTTCTTCGCCATTTCACCTTACGAAAGGTTTAATACGAACACTCTACTTTCGTTTAGCGGGGAAACCTGTACAATAATTGAGGATTCATGGCTAAATGTGATTTGCTACCAATATCAAAGATCGTTAATTGTTTCTCATTCTCAAATGGCTTTCCACAGTTTCTGATTATAAGAATCCAACGATTCTCGAAATACTGCAAAATGTTCGTCACGTTTCACTTGATACCGAGGAACTTCTGTAAAATATGCTCTGCTGCATGCTTTGGCGATCACCAACATATCTGTCGAAACTGTTTGTTATATCATGTCTCGTTTGAACTTCAAAAAGCGGTCTGAGAATATGAAAAGAAAGGATTAACATAATTTAGACGTCATGCTCAGACATAGCCAAGGCAGCGAGTCTGAGATAGATTCTAGCCCCTTTCTTTCTCCATCTCTCTTTCTCTACCCCTTTCTCTTTCGCTCTTTCTCTAATACGCATTCATATACAAAGTGTTGCCGATATAGAGCGTTTCGCGCTAGATTCAGCACGTTTCTTGTTTTGGCAGTGCAAACAACACTAAATTAGCGCGTTCACGGTTAAACATTGTGGCCTTTTTCTGGACAATTCTTAGTGTATTTTTGGCGGTTTTCGGCCATTTTGGTTATTTAAAAAAATATAGCTCTTTTTTGCAGTCAAACTAGAGCGAAAATATTTTTCGAGTTGGCAACATTGTATACACATATATAAGTATGTCTGTGTGGGCAGTGCCGGATTAAGGGAAGTGCTTAATAGGGTGTCCAAGCTTGGCAAAGTAAACTGTCATTTCAGGTTACCAAATTTCTCATTCCACAGATGTAAGTGTCGGAACTAAAACATGGGTGCTATCAACAGAAAAATATATTTATTCCTCCTCTCCTCTTGTCGAATCGCATTACTTAACTTGCCATGCTCATTTCAGCATTTTATTAGAAAAAACTAAATGTTGTCATTCTTAACATAATGATTGACGTTTCTTGTTTTAAGTTCAACTTTAAATCAATGGTTGAAACGTAAAACGATTTTGAAATGTAAACAGTTTAAATATACACAAGTTCTAGTAGCAGCATATTACGTTTTTATTGGTTTCTCAATCTTTCTTCTTTAAGAATATTTTATAATCTAATGGAATGTAGACTTTTCTAGAAAGATCCACGTTGATGGCTATGTTTTCAATTGTTTAAAGTTTAAGCTTTAAATCAATGAATTTATATTTTTGTTATCGAAACAATTTCGATTTGGCATAATTTCTCGTATTATGAATGAAGCGTAATTTTAATTGTTCCCCCAATCTCTTTTCTTTAAGAACGTGAAGGCAGCATCATTTTAATTTCTATGCAAGGTGTACTCCAGAGTTGCTAATGCCCCCCTCCAGATCTGGGCTTTTCATCAACCATCTGGGTTTCTCGGTTTATATTTTGAAAATAGTTTATAATCTGGGTTTTTCATACCTAAAAAATATAAATTCTTATATTTATATTTACAAGAAACACTAATTCTTTAAAACCACAGACTGTTACTTTCAAGTTGCAAATCAATCTATTATTAGAAATGATATGGAATGCATTAAGTGGAGCCTGGAAAAGAATTAATCAAGGATTTGGAAGAAGGCTCTGTAAGCAAAAGATACTTGGAAAGAATTTTAAAAAACAGAAAGAAAAACATATACCTCTTTCCAAATTCGTTGACAGAGGTAAATAATGAATCGTTTAATCTTTCAAGAGGAATTGAAGAAAAGGGCCGGGGGTAATTCTCGTGATCTACACATGAAAGTAAATAAAATAACAGTTATATTTCTATTTAAAATTGATATTTTTATAATCCGTTTTTTTTCCTTCTTTTTTTGTGAGCCTGATCTGGGGGTTTCCTTAAAATCGCATTGACAGCCAGGGTTGCCAGATTAGTTTTCTCAAAATCGGACCGAATAAATCTGATGTCTAAAAATAGCTGTGAGTGGCTAAAAGTAGCTATATTATTATCACAATAATGAACATAAATGGCTAAAAGTGGCTAGAATTTTCCATTTCATAAAATATTCAGGGCTAAAAATGGACACAATGTCCGAAATCAGACAAATCTGGCAACACTGTGGACAGCCCGGATATACTCTCACAGGGAAATGGATTTAGTGTTAATTTGTCAATGTCCATACCTATTTTTGTTAACTTAAACTCAGTCTGTTTACATTTACCAGTATAGCTATCTGTTCACCAAAAATTCATACCTACCTACAAAAGTTCCTGCCGTACATCTTCAATCCTCTCTTTTCGTGTCTTTTCTTATCATCTTCGCTTCCTCTTCATAAATCACAGACTCTTTACCGTCTAACCTCGACCCTTGTCTCCCTAGCCTTTTCCCATCTTTATCCCCAACTCTCATCCACTCTCAGCTGCTCAAAACCCCAAACCCTTCCAAGTCATTTTCGCGGAACACGTGCCCAACATATTCCCCTTCAAATTCCTTCCTTTTTTCTGTTCAGATAAGATTTTTACTTATCGTTTTATCTTTCTTTTATTGCTGACAAATTGTCGAAGAGCTCGAGTTTTACAACGAGACCCCTACCACTGTTAACTCTTTACCGACCTTGCCCCTAATCAACGGATCTATGACGCCCCACTCCTTCAGACACCTCACACCTATTCAAAAACCAGATTACTTTTTTCTGTGTTCTTTTGATCTTTTTTGCTTCCTTTTTTTTATTCAATATGTTTTGGGGGCCGTTTTTTTATTGTGTTTAACAACAACCCCAACCCTTGCACTAACCCACCCGCCGACACTAAACATGAGTCTGAAGAATTCTTTAGATCTTTGGAGCCTGTCACAGGTCCAAATTCTTCACTTGGTTTCCGTCCTTGTTTTCTTTTTCTCTTTGATATCTACCATTCATTTCTTACCTTTAAACCGTTTATTGGATTCTTCTTTACTATCTACAATATCATCATTATTTTAGATGACTGCTGCTTTTACGGCTACCATGAAACATGGTATGTAGACCGCTATCATTGTTTTATGGAGTTGCAAGCCATAATGTTTAAAAATGTAGCAGTACAAAACCAAGTTAATTTGATAATACTGTTCTTGTATTGTGTCTAATAACGGTTATAGTTTCAAGTATATATTTCTTCTCTGCCGTTTATGTCCTCCTACGTTTAATGTCTTTTCTACTTGCTCTATTTCTTCTATATTCGTTTTCCATTTCCTCTTCCTATTTTTATTCTTCAATTCTAATTCTCTGCTGGTCTAAAAGCTTATTAGGGTTACATTTCTTCAAAGAGTTCTTTACGTATCTTCCTTATCATCAGTTAGTCAACCTTTTTGTCGTCACCGCCCACTTTCATGGAAAATCTTTCCACCGCCCACCTGTATAGTAAATATTCAAAAGTAAACCAACAAATGTTTAACTCTAACAAAACAATAAAATGAACAGCTTTCGCGTTAAAAGATTATTTAATGAAATTAATGTAAAGTAGTAACACACACACACACATATATATATATATATATATATGTATGTGTGTGTGTGTGTGTCTACCACGTACCTACTTACAGAGAGTGTAGTACAGACGTGTGCACACCGGCACAAACATTTACACATATCTCTCATGTTCATGTAATGAGCGTTATCACAGTACTGCTTGGTATATTAATAATGGTGCTGTGGGGTCATTTTTTTAATTGTCAATTACAGACTTTAATACATAAAATCCTTTACCGGCCTTCAAAATTTGAAAACCCCCACCATTTTCTGCGCAGTTGCTCACCACCCACCCAAGAGTTGAAATCTTGAATTATTGCCCCCTTGATGAATCTCTCGAGCTAGGTCTTAATATTTTTCTAACCTCTCCCCCCTCTCTCTCTCTCTCTCTCTCTCTCTCTCAGGATTTACTAAACTTAACTTAGTACAGCACAGGATTAAATGTAGTTAAGGAGACTGTTACACAACCCACCAACCAATTTTCAAAGAAAGAAAAACCACTTGCCCGGAAACTCCGCATTCAAATTCTTTGTTAGATCCCAATCAATCAAGAAAATACATAACAATTGTAGCCACAAGGCAGGCCACCTTTAACTCTTAATTGTTTTTTCTTGTATCGCTTAACAGTATAATACCTGCAAATTTGGAAGTTTTAGAGGAAAGAATATAAACTGTTACTTAAGCCTTTGTCCCACGAGGCGCATAGGCCATCAACGACGACGCTCCACCAGCGCACTCGACTCTGGGCAATGTTCTCTAGATCCCTACATAAACTCTACTGATGCAGTAATGAATGGTGTTTGACCTCTCGTTTGCATTTCATTTTGTTGTTGTTATTGTTGTTATTGTGAATGGGGGATGGAGGCTCTTGATGACGTTTAGAAAACAATGAATATATTGATTCTGTTTTATGTGCCTAAATAATAATGCGGGCTCAGAATGAAGATGAAGAAGGGAAAGAGAGACAAGTTGAATCCATTCCACACGTAATTCCTACAAACCACACCAAAACATTTTGCCTCGAAGATTCAACAACAGAATTAAATTAAGTGCATGCTTCATGTCAACTGAAAATGGCTCCAAATACTTCACAAAAGAAGTTTCAAACAAAATAAAAACAAAAGAATATGAAGAAAAAATGACTCGGGAGCGGGGGGGG
>VCCN01006352.1:698526-709236 GCA_006491835.1 Architeuthis dux | reverse complement strand
TTAGGTTTTCTGTTCCTGGCGAGGAAAGGAAGACAGTTTTTGGCTGAAATTTCTGTGTGTGTTTCGCATAGTCACACTTAGAAACACACCAACTGGACATCATAGACCATAGCAGCACTCATACTTATCTGGACAGGATTCCAGGGAGCATAAATCACACCCCCTAACCCCACCCACTGATACACAGAACCACATAATCTAAACATCCACACCCTACCAGCTCTAAACCACACACAGAACTGATAATAAACATGTTTCAGACGTAACACGCTTTTCTCAATCTTTCATTTCCACATTGTCAAATTACATCTACCACGCACACACACATACATATATATATTTTCTATAGTTCTGATAAGGGTCATTAATATTCAAATTGTTCTTCGGACGATTGAACTCCTTCTTGTTATTTGTGTTGTAAACACGGATTTCAACCCGACGTGGCTTCCACTTCTCAACAAATCTAAACCCGACAAGACAAAGACACAGAAACACCCGTGCCATGTGCTATAAGGGCTACCCCCTTTAAACATAACTTCTGTTTAACCCATCACACTCGGATTTTACACCTGAAGAAGGCCGAAGAATGGATCGGCCGAAACGTCGTGTTTACAGCACAAATAACAAGAAGGAGTTCAATCGTCCGAAGAACCATTTGAATATATCTCCGGAGTATTTCGAATCGAGCACTTTCGTAAATAGATAAAAAAAAACATATAGGTTTATATGTGTTTAAAAATGACCTACATTCGCCGAGGTGCCCTGGATCGGTGATAAGAAGTCGGACTGCTGGCCCAGATGACATATATAACAGTATCTGTTCTCTAAAAGTTTTCTCACAGCAGATAAACAACATATATTACCCGACTGAATATGACTGGTGAGTCAGCAATGACCAATCAAAAATTCATTTTGGTTTGTTTACGCTGGCCCAATTAACCGGATTGGAGGCCCAAAATAAGTGATGGAAACTTTTTTCAAATAGATTTTGTTTTTGTTTTTTTCATAATTTTGGCTCAAATAAACTCATTAAATCTAAGAGATTAAAAAAAAGTAAATTATTAATTTTGACTAATTTTTTTTATCTATTTTTTTTTATCTAATTTTTTTTATCACGGTGCTAGCGTCCTTGTACATTCTTCGACCGTTAAGCCAACAACATGGATTGGAAATAAAGAATAAACTTCCAAGGAGAATTGAACTCGCATCCCGTATCCCTGTCGGACTGGGAGAGCGCCTCACCGATTACGCTATCATATCAATAATGACGTCTGATGGTTCAAATCTTGTCAGAAGTTTATTCTTTATTTCTGATTCATGCTGCTTACTTAACGATCGTATAATTTAAAACCACCTAAGTGTTGCAATAAAAAAATCAATAAAAATAAGATGAAAAGAAAACAAATTAATTAGAAACCATGGACCATTATGCATTAGCACCCCAAATTTGATTCATGTCATTATCAAATTTTCAGTTGGCACCGGTTGTCACGCACGCGCATTGAAAAGTAAACAGACAAATTCCACGTAAATTTTTTGAGCGAAATAAAAAGGTAACTACATCAAAACGGCCACGAAACTCGAATATTCGATAAAAAATAGAAATTATTTAGAAATATTTTTTTGTGCTTTCAATCCATAAAACCTTATTTAACCCCGGAAATCTGTCACACACACACACATACATACATACATACATACATACACACACACACATATATATATACGTACTGCATTACAATTGCTTTTTATTATGCTTAGTTTAGTATGGCACAATGCCAGAAACGTACTCTAATGATTTTTATTGGAGGCTCAGACCTCTCATTTGCCGACAAAGTGGGCGTGCAGGCCGAATAAGGGAATACATTTGCAGAGAGAAATAGCATTAGAAGATGCACACACCCTCGGTACGCCCCTGCATAATGTGGGGCACCAGGTGAGAATCGAACTCATTACACACAGCAATGCTCTGCTAGGTTAACTTGTGAAAGAAGTGTTTGACTAAGCATAGATTTTCACCAGTTTTGCGATAAAAAGCAACTAATAAAAAAGATGAAGGTAAAAAGTATTCAGAAAAAATTGAAATAATGAAACATAGCTTAGTTTTGGCACAAGTCTGCAAGTATTGGGCACCCAGTGAAGATCGAACTCAGCTTGCGAGATATTACACTCTGGCTATGCGCTCTTATATTTAGTTCACACTTTCTCTTTCATCCTTTCCTTTCGTCATTTCTTCTTTTATTGTCCCTTTTCCTTTCTATTTCACAATTTCTTCTTTCTCTCGTTGTTTGTTCTTCCTCTTTTGTTCTTTCTTCTTTCTCCTTCGTCCACTTTCATTCCCCAGTCATTCTTTCTCCTTCTACTTTCATCCTTTCTACTTCCTTTTCGTTCTTTATCCTTCCTATTTTCCTTTTTCTCTTTTCTTCTTCGTCATTTCTTCTTCCTATTTCACTTTTCTCTTTGGTTTTTTCATTCCTCTTTCGTCCTTTCTCCTTTCTCTTTCATTCTTTCCTCTTCCTCTTTCATCCTACCTTCTTTTTTTTCATTCTCTTTCTTTTCTCTTTCGTTCTTTCTCCTTCCAATTTTGCCTTATCTCCTTTCTGTTTTGTTCTTTCTCCTTCCTCTTCCCTTCTTTCTATGTGTTCGTTCCTTCTTTCTCCTTCCCCTTTCGTTCTTCCATCTTTCATCTTTCTCCTTCTTTCTCCTTCATCTTTCATTATCGTTTTCGTTTCCTTTTTACCGTTTCATGGAGCGGCAAGGCAATGTCGTAAATGGACAGTTAATAGACAGACACATTGATGGCGAGACAGACAGAAGAGGAATTTGGCAGCGAGTAATGGAGGTAGGGAGAATGGAAGGCAGGTGAGGCTAACACACCAATGTCGGACCCTCAGGTTATAGGGTCATAAAATGACACATGCAAAAGATATACAATGCGATACGAAATCACGCACAAAAAGAAGGCGAGGAACGAGGGTGAGAGTCGCAAACCTTCACGTAATTAGTAACTACATATTGGTGTTCTTACATTCGTATAAAAAAAGGAATGGAATTTCATACGGACATAAAACTCAGTGTCTTTGCTTGTGTTTCCAAGATAAACATTTTTTGTGTCAGTATGTGCCTACAAATGAATGTATATAAAACAGCCAACTCACAACTGTTTTATGAGTACTCCGAAGTGCATGGCTTTGGTTTGCATAGGTATTAGCAAATCTTAGATTAGTCTGGCATAAGGCCACAAGAGTAGGGTTACCTAGAGAGGGCCGAATTCACTACATTAGTGAAATGATTGGTAGGACTATTCAAAGAATCTTTCGGACGATTGAACTCCTTGTTGTTTGTATTGTTAACAATAAGTTTTGGCCGATCCATTCTACGGCCTTCTTCAGGTGTACTATTCGAATGTGATGGTGGTAAACAGTATCGGTAAGACTAGTTTGCTTACCACTTCTCCATGGCTAGTCGCTCATATTAATTTGTATTTAGTTTTGGCTGGGGCAAAGTCTAATGTGTGGGACACTCAAAATCGAACTCACAACATGATCTGTGAGACTAGCTTGCTAAGTAGTACACTACAGTGAAACGCCATGGAGCTTTCTTAAACTTAGTTATGTCTTGCATGTGGCCACATATGTAGGGCAGCCACAGAAAATTGAACCCACTACAGTAGTAATGGTCGGCTACACTAGTTTGTTATTCGCTTCTCTACAGCGAGGCAGTAGCGTAGCAAGTGTTCTCAGAGCCCGGGGGCAAAGACGGCGCCCGGAGGAGGCATACCATACCTGTGTCCGGGGGCGTCTTCCTCCTATCGCCCCCTTCTTATTACGCCTCAAGGCAAGGCAATATGTGCTGGGCACCCGAAGAGGATCAAACTCACTATAGTAGTAATGGTCGACAAGAATATTTTGCTAACCATTACTTCATAGCGAGGCGTCCATTTTTGCTGTGTATATTTCTTAGAAAAAGTTGACTTAATTTCATCCTGTGTCTTTGCAATCGGTACCTTTTTAGAGATAGAGCAAAGAGTGGCGAATCTGTCACACATTCTACTACCAAGTGCCGGGTTGTGATGCTCATTATCACTCAGCCAAGAAGGGCATGAATCTTATTTCAAACAAAACCGCCATCCTTTACTTAATCAGTTCATTGTTTAAAAGGGTCAGCAAAAAGTACTAAGGAGAATGAGGAAAGGCGATCAATGTATTACTGTAAAAGAGTAACAAAAGTTGTTAGATTTATAGAAAAGATAAACTAAACGCCGGAAAACACATTGTAAGATGCCTTATTTGCCACTGAACGAAAGCAACATATGACACTAAGTCGATTGTTTAATGCAAGACATCCTTATCTGCACCAGATGCGGAACGTGACACTTTTCTTCTATAACGTAGGTTTTTCAAACTGCAGAAAATAGGGCAAGGCCCTGACCTTTCCCCTCTTAACCCCTTAAAGGGTTTATCTCAAGTATAGGCGTCTTTAGAAACCGTCAACCAAAACTGTCTCCAAAACTGTCAACATAGGTTTCTTCAGTTTTTAAGTTGGTCTGGCTGGTTATGTATGTATGTAGCAAGCGTACAGACCGCCTCAATAGAGCTAGAGGGCTGAAAATTTAAATAGTTACTCCTTATTATATCTAACAATAACCTTTTACGCCCCCCCCAAATAGGTCTTTAGTGGGGTGTTCAATTTGCAATGTAAGTTTATGCTAAATCGGTCCCTTAGTGTGTGTCCGGTAGCATTCATTTTAGTGGTCACTGCCAAACAAAACACTTTTTTAATTGATCACCCCCAACACAGCATGCTACCAAAAGACATTGGTTGCATGACGGTTTATATTGAATGATTAACTAGACCTGTTTATATGTTATCCTTTTAGAGCATCATGAGTTAACTCGTTTATAAAATAACTGTTGATTTGGGATTAAACTAATATTTGAGCATCCTGTTAAATCTTAGACCGATGGTTCCCAACCTTTTCGAGCATTCCCCACTTTTGCCAACAAGATTATTAATATCGCCCCTCCATTTACTAAGTTGCAACAAAGAATAATTTCAAATAATAACTTTATTTTGCGTATAATCAGACAGTTTCATAATAAGAATTAGTTTAATTTTATAATTGTACAGCTGCTGCTGTGTATTTGTTACTTAAAGAAAGCAAGCGAAAATAATTTTTTACTTAATACCCCCCGGGAGGGAACCCCCGGTTGGGAACTACTGTTTTAAAGCAAGAATGAGCCTATCCTGAACTTCTTACGCCCGGCAGCACCAATTTCGGTATATCAGTGTCAACAACCAGGGTTACAATTTTAGCTATCTCTGAGCTAAATGTAGAGATTTTATGACTGTTATAAAGCGGAAAATTCTTCTTCGTATACTAGCGAAGATTTGGAGAAAACCTTATTAGCTAAAAAACAAAATGTCTTTTATTACAAAGTTTTAATTTGGTGTGTAGTTTTCACTTGCAATTTGTGGTAAGCTCGCATAGAAATTGGTATTAACCCATTATGTCCTGATTTTTCAATTTTGGGGAATTATATTTTTATTATTTATATTTGAAGGCCATAAAAAGACAGCTAATATTGAATGATACATAAACATTTAGGTAAACACTAATGTTAATTGAAAAATAAAAAAATTCACTTACCAATACCGCCAGTACACGCAAGTCCCAAATTAATCGGCAAAATATATGTTAGTACATGAAGGGTTAAGCATTGTGGAAACGAACAACTTGAAGTGTAAGCATAACCGACGGAATAACCAAATTTCTAAGCCAATACAACTTTATTTTGTCCGTATATACGATAATTTAGACTTACGAAAACGTATCCATGTTATCTTAAAAGAAATACGCGTATATTTATTCTAAGTTTATCTAACCCTCCGTAATTGGAAGCAAACATAACATTTCTCGACTTTTCTAAGATATTCGAGAACTGAATGGAATTCGGCACATATCAGCATCAAAATAACTCTCCAGTTTTTGATCTCGTTTTTGATTAACTTCTTTGCAAAATAATACCCCAAAACGATTTGTAGGCCAACTTTTATGACACGAAAGTTAAAGACGTAGCTATCCGAGAAAATCATCTTCGGAAAGATATATCTTTATCTGTGGTGTGTGGAAATCTTTACTCGATCTTCTCATTGATACTTATTATCTAATGTGCTTGTAAAAGCTGAATTGATATCGAATTTGTAATTTCAGATCTCAACACATTTCCTCATATTATCAGCTTCTCTAATCAAATACTGTGGTGCTATAGACTTTCTAGTATCATAGCATGTGTTTGGGAATATGTGCGTGTTAGTAAGTGTGTGAATATGAGAGACATGCATAGTGAGAGAGGGTGAGTCAGTGCAAGAGAAATAGGGAAAGAAAGTTATAAATGATTTTAAAAAGAGAGAAAAAGTTTAAGATCTGAAAGAATGAAAGATTGAACAGGAATAAAAGTGAGTGAAAGAAATTAACCAGAAAGAAAAGTTTTTTAAAAGAAATAAGTGAACACAGAGAAAGAGGTGGCAAAGTAAGGAAGAATGAAAGAAACAGAGAAAAGGAGAACAAGGAAATAAAGAAGGAACACCCACAAAAAGAAAAGTTTTTAAAAAAGAAATAAAGAAAAAGGTGTAAAAGAAAGAAAACGAAATGAAGGAGGAAAGAAAGAACAAAGAAAGATAAAAGTTTCAAAAGAAAGAAACGAAAGCAAAGAGGAGAAAAAACTAAAAAGAAAGAAAAAAGAAAGGAATGAAGAAAGAAAGAAAGAAAGAAAGAAAGAAGTTCTTTTAGGCAAACGAAGGAAATATCTGAATTATGCGTGAAAGAAAAAAGAAAAGAAAATGTAAAAGTAACATGAACAAAAAAGAAACAAGACGAAAGACGAAATTACGATCCTTTTGCTCTCACCACCCTTTTAACTCCCTTTTCCCATCCCTCCCCACTTTCCTTTACGATTCCAGAAAACACGAGTCGGCCAATTAGAATCCGTTTATCTTTTTATTGGTTTCACTGATTTTTCAGATAAACTTTTCATGGTTTGTTTATTTGCGAACCTTTGTTTGTTTTAAGGTTGTAAATCAGCACCGGAGAACGGATAAGCGAGACGTTTAGAACTACGCGAAATCTTCAGAACCGTTCAACGGCTATAAACCGATCCGGCTCTTTAGTCATGAACACCCAAGCATGTGTACGTTTCTCTCAGCAATTTTGTGAAAAATTTAGCCTTGATGAAAATCTAAACTTAAAACTTATCAAATCGTTTACCTGCTCGCTGCTAGGGACGAGATAATCGTCTTAGTAAGTCGTCAGTCTAATAGTGCCAGGTACGAAATAACTCGTTTTAGTAAGTCGTCAGTTCAATGCTACAGATGAGATAGCTCGTCTTAGGAGTGAGTTATTCTTTGTTTTCTTACATTTATATATTACATTAATTGAATATCCTTTTGTACATATCAGTTGATTGATATTAAAATAAAACCGTTTTAAACATGCAATGAAGACGTTCTACTTTCATCAAATGTTTACGAGAAAAAAACTGGTACAGAGTTATAATGTTAACAAGAAAAAACACATTCTCTGTTCAAAATCTACGACGTTGTTTAATACATTTGGCAATATTTCTTTCTGTAATAAAATATTTGTTTCTGTAATAAAATATTTGTTTCTGTAATAAACTATTTGTTTCCAATTGATTGTTCAAGTTAATCCCGTTAAAACGTCCGAAACAAAAATAAATAGTCATTGCATCAAAAATAAAACGAAAAATATTGCCCGAAATGCAATAAATATAATTCATTGGAAAATGAAAAAGTTATAAATATATATGAGGTGTATTTATTAATTATAAACATTGCATAGTCTGCTTTCTCTCTCTCCCTCTTTTTCTATCTTTCTTTCTTTCACTTTCTATTTTTTTATTTCGAGAATTGATCTAAAAAGGACGGCTAAAAAAATCCTATTTCTTCGTCCACAGTCTATATCCTTCCTTTCTTATGAACGCTATGAACCCATTCAAATTTGGTCTGAACGAAACAGTTTTGGGCATTCAGAGAACTGTCGACTTTTGTTGCAATTAAAAATATACTTGGCCGCGAGCAGATTAAATTGGAGTCATTTTACAGCTTTAAGCATAATTTAAATCTATTATTTAATTGTTTCAACATGACAGTAGAGATATGTTCATAACATTAGTCACATAACAGCTTTGCAAATGTATATTTCTTTTTTCAAAAATGAAAATATGTTTAATTTCTTTTGATAAAGTTTAATAAGCTCACTTTGATTTTGGTTAAAAATGTGCAAAAATAGAAAGAAGAGATGGAACAATGTAAATGAGTTTTTATAACATGTAAGAGACGTAGATATTCCTGTGTATATCGCAGTTCTCTGGCCAGTTGGTGGTTCATGGTCTTTGTGTGGGCCTGAAGCTGTCTCAGATTAAACAAACTGCAATGTGGGGCTTTCTTTTTCTTTCTCGTTAATTTCTTTCACTCACTTTTATTCCTGTTCAATCTTGCATTCTTTCCCATCTTAAGCTTTTTCCTTCTTTTTAAAACCATTTATCACTTTCTTTCCCTATTTCTCTTGCACAAACCACCGCCTCTCACTCTCATTCTGCCTGTCTCTCATATGGACAAACTTACCTACACGTACATATTCCCAAACACATGCTATGATATCAGAAAGTCTATAGCATCACAGTATTTGATTAGAGAAGCTGATAAAATGAGGAAATGTGTTGAGATCTGAAATTATAAATTCAACTTTCACAAGCACATTAGATAATAAGTATAAATGAGAAAGGCGAGCAAAGATCCCTACACAACAGTGATATGTTTCCGAAGATGATTTCTCACAGATTAAACTGGTGCCGGGCCTGTCTGTAGCATATGTTATAAAGGGACCATATCAAAACACAGTTTTCATTTGCAAAGTAATTATACAGCCCGGTAATACGACAAATATGTCAGACATTTCAATAATAGTATTACTTAGTTTTCATTTTTATCTTTGTGCAGTGGCTATGATTTCAGTTTAAAATACCTTCGTATTTATAAATCACATAGATACTACAATCCCATTAAATATTGAAATAATAACCACAATTAAAGGTGATAATTGGCAAAAATCGCCAATCTTAAACACCCAGTCGTTTACAAAAGTTGAATGTAGTACAACATTATAGTAATAGAGCAAATGCAAAATCACTGAATCAGAATTGATAGCTTACAAGCATTTAGCGTAGGGCTCTTGAAAATGCGGGGCCTGTAGCATATGTTACTTTTGCTACAGAGTTAATCCGGCACTGAGTGGATGTACACATTGTCATCATCTTCAAGTTCTTAAGTACTTTTTTTTTCAGCGACATTCTGGAGAATATTGGGAACCGTGTTGAAACTAGGATGCCGTTAGGAATAGGGACGGGATGTGAAAAGACGTTGCTGAATCAGATTTCATCAAGCTTTGTTTTGGGAGGTGGAAGATCATGGGGAGGAAATTTGGTGAACAATGACATCCCACCCTGGCAGATTATAACACTTTTGGAATGACACAAAAGTAAAAGTCAACAAAGCTTTCATGCTGACCACTCCTCTATAAGGTGCTTAATTGTGGGTCATCTACCACCATCACAAAGACCTACTTGATCACTTCCATCACCGCTGCCACCGAGGTCCGCTGCCACTTTTCCCGGGGGTGGGGGTAAAAGGATATATTCCAAATACATCTTAGCAGCAACACTGTCACCTGGGAACAATAATACCATCTTTTTTACAGGAACATTGTTGGGGTTACATAAAACAGTTGCACTGCACAATTATCCGTTATTGACTATAAGGTTCCAACTTTCAAGCCCCCAGACGAGAAGGACTATCCAGGGGATCAAATGCCGCTGAAGCAACATTCTTACAAAAACAGAATTCGTCTTTCAAGATTGCAAAAATGACAAGCATGGGTCATGTTGGGTACGTCAAGTGTCGAGAATAGAACCAAAGATTTCAGTGTTTGGTGAACTGTCCACATGTTAGCAAGACACGAACGCCACATAAGAGGTACAAGGATTTCTTAAAGAAATCAGCCCTAGGTACCGGCTGTACAAGGTCGTAAAGTGCCAGGTGCGCCTGTCATGTGTCTGAGACAGTACGACTTTCGAAATACAAATGGAAAAATGGGGAAATGAATAATTAGTTGTATAATATCCCTCACTCTAGTCCTCTCTCTGGTCCATGTTGATCTTTTTCTATCTCTTGGGGTTATACCTAGCATTGCTCTTTCCATGGCGCTTTGTGCTATTCTAAGTTGGTTTTCAGCTCGTTTGGTTAATTTCCATGTTTCGCGTCCATAAATCATGGCTGGTATTATGCAGCCGTTGTATACTTTACGCTTTAGGCACATTGACAAGGTGCTCTTCAGAAGGTCTCTATTCATACCAAATGCTTTCCAACCTATCGTTATGCGTCGATTTATTTCGCAGTCATGGTCTTTCTCTAGCTTTATTACCTGACCTAGGTAGATGTATTTATCGACTTCTTCTAGAATCTCACCTATCTTTATGAACTTTTTAGGGATTTTATCGTTGATCATTACTTTTGTCTTTGTTCTGTTCATCTTTAGGCCCACTTTTTTACTTTCCCTATTTCGATCGGTTAGCATGTTTTGCAATTCGCATGCTTCCGACGTCATGGAAATGTCATAGGCAAATCTTAAGT
>VCCN01006352.1:519498-531129 GCA_006491835.1 Architeuthis dux | reverse complement strand
AAGACTCCTGCCTGCCATGAGATCTTCGTTAGCTCAGTCGGTTGAGCAGAAGCTGCGTATAAGGTTGCTTCCAGGGTGGACGGAGTTCGTTTCTTTATTCACATTTACGATTTAGTCCGCTCGTTTAGCAGTCGCTCATATATAAATATGTCTGTAGAAACTTTTTGGGTTTTTGCGTATAGGTTTTCATTTAAAAGGACCCACTCAATTGTGAACGAGAAACCTTCTGATATAAAATCTATAGTCCCATAGCCTTCGTGACCCCATGTGCTGCAAACCAGTTATAATCCGCCCCTCATCAATGTATTGTGTAAAAAAAATATATATTCATACATAATTGAAGATACATATGTACTCAGGCACATAATTCCGTATATAGACAGATTAGCAAATCTATGCATCGAACACTGTGACACACACATCCTTCTGTAAGGGCACAATAAGCTCCTAGAGCCAGCTGGCTGACGACTCTCGAAGCCTCTCGAAGTCACGGGGTGTCTTATTGTCACAGCTGTTGAGGTTTCAAGCCGAGACCACAAGCAGGCGAAATGGAACCAAGAAGGGACAAGAAGAAAGGAAAAGACACATGGAAGATGTCTCCATTGGCGCCGCTAACAGAGACAACAGGCTGGGGTGATGTGCGTGGGAATCTTTGTTTAGCAGGTTCCTTTGTATGTGTAGATATTTTAATGAAATTTTGTCTATTAGACTAGTGATCCCCAACCACCGGGTCGTGGACCACTACCAAGCTACAAAGCATGTGCTATTGGGCCGCGAGGAAACGATATGATTAATATCAATCAATATTATTTTACGTTGCTTGTAAAATAAAAACACATTCATTCACTTGGTTCTTAGTATTACACTCGATAGATAAAACCTTTTAGAAACGAAATTGAGTGTATTAGCCACTTATAAGCCACTTATTAGCCACTTATTAGCCACATATTTATATGTGAGCGACTGCTAAACGAGCGGACTAAATCGTAAATGTGAATAAAGAAACGAACTCCGCCCACCCGGGAAGCAACCTTATATACAGGTTCTGCTCTACCGACTGAGCTAACGAAGATCTCATGGCAGGCACGAGTCTTTTGTGGCTTCTCTATTCTCATATTCGTATTTTAGGCACGAATATATTGTGGTTCTCTTTGTCGACAGTATCAAATGATCTTTTACTATAAGTAAAGCTAATACACTCATATTACGGTCGTATTTAAACCTCCCATTGGCCGGACCGCAAGAATATTGTCAATATTAAACTGGTCCAGGGTGCAAAAAAGATTAGGATGGCTGCATTAGACCAATGTTTCTCAAACTTTATTGCATGACGGCACACTAAGAAATATATTTGACTTACACAATACTCTTTACTCCATTATAATATGAATATACATTGTTTAGCAGGTTGCTAGCAGGTTCTCTGTATGTGGATATGTTAATGGATTCTTGTCCATTAGACATTTATAAATCATTAGCTCGGGGGTAGGCAACCTACGTCCCGCGGGCCAGACCTGGCCCGCAAAGGGATTTTGACCGGCCTGCGAGAAAATAATAGGATACTATGTTTACTTTTAATGTGTTAAAAATGATTTGTATCTTTTTAATAGATTCAAAAGACGTCTTCATTGGAATAAATTGCGACTAAATTGAGTTCTTGATTACTAATTGGCATCCTTGGCTAAGCACAAATTATATTCTAGCATGTGTTATTCATTGATTTGAGGTTAAATATAGCTAGATATAAATGGATAATTCCAATATTTCAAGATTTTTCATTGCATTTATCTGGCCCGCTGTCCACACATTAATGCGTGATCCGGCCCGCAGAGGCAAGAAGGTTGCCGACCCCTGCACTAGCTGAAATTCCATGGGTACAGTAGCATGGCTGGGGTGTGTGTGGGGGGTGGCTTTTTGAAAATGACTCCCTAGTCCCCATTGAAGGGGGCTTCCAAAAGCTTTATAAATTATAGTTCACCTACTGCATTTCTGCTGACATTATACAATTACAAGGATATGTATTTGTATATACATGCATTGCATAAATAATAATTCAGCCTTCTGGGGTTGTATTTCACCAATTAACTGATAGTGCATGTCTATTTATTGCAAATCTTTATTTTTCATCAAATCTCACTAAATGTTACTAAATGTTAAGTGCTACAACACTGCACGGGGTTTGCAACGAGGATTATCCATTATCTCATGCCGCTTCTCTTCTCTCACTCTTTGCTTGTACCTTCTCATTCTCTCTCTTATCCCTTCCAATCTTCGCTGCCCCTCCGTGTTTTTATCTTAATGTTATGCAAACTGAATTATTTTCCTCTTCAGTAAGCCACCTAAGTTTCTTTTCTGCGCTCTGCCTTTCTTCACTCTTATTAAACTACCTAACCTTTCCATTATGTTATTACTGAAAGCGTGACATTCGAATGCAGGTAGGGTCAAGCAAAATATTATTGATAAGAAAATGAAAGCAGCTCGATATAAATGAACATTGAAACAAGCCTAGATGCTGCAAGGTCAAACTCCACTCCAACTTCTATTCCGATTGAAGATGATTACTGCACATTTTGTATTGGATATATAATACATAAATTCGTGAGTATATAAAACTTGTCAGTTTAGCTCAGTTGGTAAGGGAGCCGCCATCCAATCAAATGGTCGTGATTTCAAATGACGATAGGGAAATGTTAATTTTCTATATAGGTTTGGTTTAACGTGACGTGATAGTCAAACACCTAATTTTGGAGATAATTGTTCTTGTTGGTCTTGTTACAAGGGACATACAAAGTAAACTCCAACTGAGTCTGTTAATCAAATACAAGTTACTGTCGTTTTACTTTTTATAATTTTCAGATGTGGAAGACATATGAGAGAGGGGCAGACGGGTAGTTGTGTGAAGCTATAAGATTAATGTATATATGTGTTGACATGTAAGAAGATCTATGAAGGTATTTCACTTTCTAGTACAGACCCGCTGATGGCTAATGAGGCCAATCCCAGACAGGCGTGTCCTGCCACTGCAGCTGTACTGAAATGCTTAAGAAAACTGTAAAATAATGCTGGTTTCTATGTGTTGTTTTTCGGCGTTACATCTATCATTTTAAGATATGGTTTTATATGTTTAAATTCTGTATTGAAACTCGCCCCTCATACACTTGTATAACATAATAATTGAAAGTAAAAACCCAACTTCGTCACCGGCCTCCATACTGTATATGTGTCTGTCTGCGTATCTGTCTATACATATATGTTTATATAATCAGCAGACGAAATCAATAATTTTAACCGAACCCAAAGTTGAAATCCTAGTCGTTTCAGGCTTACAAACTGACTAGATGTAAAAATCACTTTTGTATTATATATTTTACACGTACAAGAATATACTTACAAGGTCGCATAGTACCAATCTCGTGCAGAAAGAGAGACTGACTATCAGAAATCCTCGACTAATGTGCATGGGCGCGGGCTGCCACTTTTCGGTGGGTGGGTATATTTAAGGGATGGGCAAAAGGATATACGATACAGCCTTTTTATATGGGAACACTAATTTGGGGTTACATAAAACAATTGTACTGCACCATTATCCTTTATTGACTATATGGTTCCAACTTTCAAACCCCCTCACCATCGGTGAAAAGGCCTTGTAGTCGGGTGGGGGGTCAATTGCCCCGTTTGCCCCCTCACCACCGCGCACGCCCATGCTAATGTGTTCTCGAATGCCGAATGCTTTTACTGGAAGCCAACTCCCAACAATTTCAGCCACTCTGAAAAGCAGGTCTGGTTAGTCACTCAATAGAAACCGTCACGTGGCTAACGTCTTTTCGAAGCATTCTCTATTGAGGTGATTAATTAAAAAAATTGGAAAAAGGGTGATCAATGAATAATGTACTTCTCTCGCCTTTTGTTGGATCACTAGAAAGTCCAAAATTTAAAAAAAACAAACGTGAACGCAGCCAGACACAAACTAAGGGACCACTTTAGCATAGACTTACATTGTAAATAGAACCCCTCACTAAAAACTATTTGGGCGAGGAATTTTGAAAAAAACAAAAAACACTGTTTTTTCTAGATATAATAATCCCAGCCCTCTAGCTCCATTGGTGAGGCCTGTACACGCGATACATAGATCGCCAGCCAGCCAGCCAGACCCACTCGAAAACTGTAGAAACCTATGTTGACATTTTCGGTGACAGTTTTGGTTGATGGCTTCTGGTAGAGAGATACAGGCAATGATTAAGCGATTTATTAATTGCTTGATGAGTGAATGGAAGCAGAATCCAACAGAATAAGTGTGCTTCATTAGTGTGATAATAACTAAGTTAAATATCAATGTATTTTGTAAAGTATAGATTTCTCATTATATTCCTCTCTAATGGTTTCAGTTGGTTTCTGGCTTGGAAAATTCAGCCACCCGCACGTACCACACCCCCTTGACCCTTTCCTATTCTTCCCACCCTCCTGCCGGGGTCTGGATGCCAAATTGTGTGTCTTTGCAGCTGTGGCAACAGACCTGGATTCCTTGCTCTTCTGAACTCTGCCAAGCTTGACCTTTGGATGTTGGCAGTAGTTAGGGGTCAACCAAGTAGACAGGGAGTGTGGGCAAAAATTACGTTGCTGTTTTATGCTAAAGGTAGGAAGGGACGCCACAGAATTTCCGGTTATTAAGACAGGAGGAGTTTTGAAACATTGTACAGTGTTTGTTTATCAAATAGGTCATTGAATTCATTCTTGGGATTGTAATCCACTTGTAACAATAAAAGAAGACAGACAGTGCCGGATTAACTATGCCACGGCCCCGCATTTTCAAGGGCCCCGCGCTAAATGCTTGCAAGCTATCAATTCCGATTCAGTGATTCTGCATTTGCTCTATTTCTATAGTACTATACTGCCTTCAACTTTTATGAATGACTGGGTGTTTGATATTACTGATTTTAGCCAATGATCACCTTTTATTGGAGTTATTTTTCTAATACAGTAATTAATGGGAATGTAGTATCTATGCGATACATATACGATGCATAAATACGAATATATTTGAAACTGAAGTAATAGCCGCTGCACAAATATCAAAACGGAAAGTGATACTATTACTGAAACGTCAGACCTATTTGTCGTATTATTATATGGCTGCATAGTGAATGAAAATATTTAATTATTTTCCAAGTGTATGTGTTTTAATATATATGTGTATTGTCTCAATTGTGGGGGCCCCCTTATAACATATGCTACAGGCCCCGCACTAGCTTTATCCGGCCCTGGAGACAAAAAGGAAGAAAGAAGATAACTATAGGGAAGAATAGTTTTAATATTAATAAAAAGAAAAATATTGAAGAAAAATAAATGAAAAAAAAGAAAAAGGAAAATAAATGGAAGGAAAGAAAAAGAAAGGAGAAAGAGAAAGTATAAAATGGATGTTAAAGAAAATTGATGTGTGAGTGGCCGAGCGGTTAAGGGCATGACAAATGGAATCGGTGAGACGAGTTCAAACTCCGGCTGAGGCAGTTTGTCAGGGTTAGACAGTTTGCGTTCAATTCACACATGCCCCCAGGAAAGGCATATATCCATCTCTTCCCTATTGCCAACAGGCCATGGACTGGCGTTGCAGGGTAAGGCCCATCACCCCCATGTCTTACTTTTGGATGTCCAACAACAGATCTTAAAAATCTGATAGAAAAGAATTGAAAAATTGAAAACATATCCCGACGGACATTATATCCTCAGTGAGAAAACCTCCCATTAAAAATCATAAATACACTTGATGTTATTCGGTGAGGGCATATAATCAGTTGTTAACAGTTAGGATTTCATCCAGAATTTGGGAAAAACTAACCTGGAATAGGGCAAAAAACTAATGGCTGTATATAATTTTCTGATTCTCAATCATGAAATTCGAGATTTTATCGCAGACGTGCAACATCGCTGTTGCTTCTTTTAGCATCAGATGTGTAGCCAATATTAAATACTAGTAAATACCCGTGAAAAAATTCACACATATTTGAATTTCTATGAAATTATATTTTAAGAAAAAAAAAATGGTGGGTAGGAAATATTTTTCCAGCAAAGTTGTAGACCCCAGTGAAAGAGTCCAGTGTTACGGACAGCGAACCAACACTGTTCATTATTAGAGTAAATGTTCCTAGACGCAAATTACTCCACGGATGCTTTATCCGCAATAACTTTTGAATAGCGACCTCTGGGCATATTCTGTTTCCTACACTGCAACAATAAATTATCTTACATGATTAAGGCTTACCAATACTTTCAATCTATATTCTTCAGAGATTTGTATCCTTCGATAAACGCACATTCCATTTGTTAGCCAGTAAAATGCTTGACGAGGGAATTAGATAACTGCCATAATAACATTTAATATATTTGATTGATTATCCAATTATTTTAAAGGTCGTTGAAACCTACACCATATTTTATATTTTATTCCATTCAGCGATGAAAAATCAATAATTAGATAATATTTTATGACATGGTAGTCATTTTTATCTTATTTAGATAAGCTCACAGCACGTATGCTTTTCAGTTTTGCTAAGAAACTTGTTGCTACCAACTAACACGTTCATTCGTTTATCTCTTGTCGCTCGCAACCAGGCCAGTCAGAGGGTTCAGGGGAATGTGGGGTCTTTGGTTTGTATTATTGAGCGCAGTCTTTAGGAGAATTAACGAGATCGCTACGGAAGGCTCTCTACATGATCCGTAGCTGGTTACGGCTGCCTGGTATTCCCAAACGCTCATCTATTTAGGTACTGATTAACTTCGGTGATCGTACTAAAACCATACCTGTCAAGTCTCACGTATTTTGATATGTTCTCACGGTCTCACGCATTAATTCTCACACATAAAAAGTGTAAAATTCTCACGCATTTTATGAAAGTTTATAAAAAATGAATTTTTATAAAAGTGTGAATCTTTTGGTTAGTGATTTTAACCAATTAAACATGCCCGGAAGCGCTACCGCGGGACTGCCGCACGCCAAAAGGGTCTATTCATTCTATTCACACACATGCTAGGAGTAACATCGCACCGCCTGTCCGCCAAAGAAAATGGGATTGAATGAATCTATGACTTATGATTCTCACTCATTTTCAATATTTTCAAACTTGACAGGTATGCTAAAACCGGTGTATCCAACATGATTTGGTCGTTACATAACTAACATGTAATTGGAAAGGTTTTGGCGAAGTTGGTAAGATTGCTTTATGTTGAATTACAACACAATTCAACATGAAGCAATCGAAAGGACAGATAAGTCTCTGTATCAACCTCTTTGTTGCGAATTATATTTGTTAACGTTGCGACTTCTGTGCCGAGTTTTTCTTGTAAAAAATGATGAAAATAAAAGTCTTCATTGCATGTTTAAAATGGTTTTATTTTAATAGAAGTAATATGTACCACAGAATATCTAATAAATGTAAAACATACATAAATGTTAAAATAGAATATTTTAATAATTTAAACGAGTATGAAACATGGATCTACTCATAAGGTCACCTTTCACACAATACATTCGTATCTATCTACGCACCGTTTTGCATTTTGTAAACATACATTTCACTTTCAAGTGGGATTTTGCCATCTTGCGTAAGAATAACGGACTATCGTATGACGAGTTATCCCGTCCGTATCATTGGACCGACGACTTACTAAGACGAGTTATTTCGTCTGTCTCACTGGACTGATGACTTGCTAAGACGAGTCATCCCGTCCGTGTCACTGGACTGATGACTTGCTAAGACGAGTCATCTCGTCCGTGAAACTGGACAGACGACTTACTAAGACGAGTTTTCTCGTCCGTGGCACTGGACTGATGACTTGCTAACACGAGTTGTCTCGTCGGTGACAGTGAACATCTTAAACATTAGTGAATGCAGGTGAGCTAGTTGTGTTTAGATCTAAAAGATTCTCATGAAAATACGGAAGGAAGTTGGCCGTGTAGCAGTGAAACCAAGCCTTGAAGCCAGAACGTTTATCTTCGCACAATTGTCTTCTTTGGATCTTGTTATTAAAAACATTTGGATCTATTAAGTCTTCGAGTGACATTTCTCCATGTGTAATTACAGGGCGGCTTGTCGACTAACAGCAGAAGAAATGGGGGAAAGATTGCTCAGGACATAAAGGTTATTTGATGATTATCTTTACGTTCATTTACGCCGTGTTCGCAACTTTCATTTTTGTTCAATTCTGTTCATGTGTTTTTTGTTCCTTATTAATTCTTTGGCCTTTACACCGGGAAAAATATTAAAAACTGTTGTCAAGATTTGACCTCAAGAAGGACTTCTTTACTCGGCAACCCACACACGTGTCCCCAACCCCTCCGTTACTTTCTCTTCTTCTTTCTTGCCCCACCCCCTCCACTTTGATTGTTATTCTTTTTATTCTAGTAATTTTTATTTTCTTATCTTCTTAATATGTTTCCGCTCTTTTATAGCTTTTATTTTCATTTTTTTTCTATAAGTCAATCTTCTTCCACCTTGCTCTTCACACACATTCTACCCCAAACACACACACTCTCTCTCTCTCTCTCTCTCTCTCTCTCTCTCTCTCTCTCTCTCTCTCTCTCTCTCCACACATATAAATATATAGTTGCCGTCAAAAAAAATGACGGCGATAATTAAGTAATTTGGATTGTACTTATAACATATAAAAAAACATTATCTAGCGCAGTAGTAGTAGTAATTGCTGTAGTAGCAGCAGCATCAACAACAGTAGTAATAGCAATAGTGAACACGCCTGGCTGTTCCATTGTCATTCTGCTCCTACTTCTACTTCCTTGCATAATTCTACTATACATTTTGGAGGTATATAAGAATTGTCAGTTTAGCCCAGGTGGTAACACACCAAGCTAGAACTCACCTGCACGCGAGTTCAAATCTCAGTAGTGAAATGCTGATTTTATATGTTAGTTTACTCCCCTATTTTTGGTGAGGATTGTTCTTGTTCTTGTTCTTGTTACATAGGAAAGTAAAGTAAACTCTGACTTTGTCCTGCAGTTTGACAATTATCATCATGTCTGGTTGTGGATGGTTTTATATAGACTTTTCAAATTTTAGATTTAATTTTAAATAAATGTTTCAACATTATCGGTGCATTATTCTTATAATAATGTCATGATATTTATATAAATTTAAAATCTGAATTTGGATAAAAATACGCAACTGATTCCTTTATTCCTATCACTATAAATGAAGGAAGAAGGGAGGATATTGAATGCGGACTTATTTTCCGAACATCAAAGAATTATACAGTATTTTCTATTATTAATTTTGACTAATTTTTACCTACATTTTAACTTTTAGATGAAAGTATAAACTAGTCAAAATTAATAATAAAAATAGTGTATTACAATACTACATCCAGTAATAAGAATAGATCAAAGAATGATGTCTGTTTAAAGAATCAAATGCACCTGTTTTTACTAATTATTTTTGTATATGGTCTCTCGGAGGTTAGACCGATCACTATGGCAGTGGTAGAGTGTTCGCCTACGGTTCGTGAGTTCAATCCACGGCCGAGTCATACCAAATACTTTTAAAATGGTACTCAAATCCCCTCTGCTAAGCACTCAGCATAAAAGTAGGATTGAGGAAGCAGGGAGAGGGATGGGCTCCGTCTGGGCTGTCTCGCCCAAGACACACCCGTGAAAACATGGGTGCCCTTACGACACGGTGCAGGGGACCGACAACTCTTTATTGAGTTACGGGACTATGAACTATGTACTTTGGAGGTGTACACCCACCTTTCAACGAGGACCCCACACGTGAAGAATGTTTTTTCTGAGAATCGGATGAACGGGTCCATGACACTGGACAAAACCCCCACCTCTACGGGACAAAACCCCCATCTCTACTGGACAATCACCTCACAGTAAAAGATAAAACAAAATCTATTTATAGTTTTTAATAGTTAACATTATGAAATGTAATTTACCTGATAGAGAATAAACTAAAATGGATATCCCGGAATTCAGCCACCTTTATAAAAACATCTAGAAGCTAGAGAAGATTAGCGTCCCAAATTACAATCTATAAAAATCTATACTCGAGTACAGATAATACGACACAAATAAAGAATTTAATAATACAATGTTTACTCACCTTAGTTGAGGTCATTTCTGAATTCAAATGTTTCTAATTTTATTTTAGAGAATTGGAGGAGTGGAAATTTACGAAAGGGTACGAATACAGATTAAACGAAACAAATAATTTTAATTTGGATTTTTAAATGGTTCATTTAATTTTATATTGACTAATTAATACAAATTCAATAACAAAATATTCGTAGTACTGAGGTCTCAAAAGTAATGGTAAGATTTACTATCAAAGTGGATTCGTATGAAATTATCGAAAAATTTAAACAAATTCTCTTTTATTTTCTATGTGGGGTTTTTGTCCGGTAGGGTTTTTGTCCGGTAGGAGTTTTGTTCTAAGGGGTATTTGGGGGGGGGATTCTTTCCGGTGGGGTTTTTGTCAGTATACCCGGATGAACATAATACAACTCAATCTCGACGCAATCTCGTTCTGTCCCCGATGTCCGTATGTTGAAAAGGTAACAGTGCTGTTTGACAACCTTTGATAAAACAAAATATAGAAGCAGCTGTTTGAGAAAATCAAAGCTAAGTCTAAGAAGTTAACACAAGATTTCTTATTCCAGTAATATACAAGTACAAAACTGTTCATAGCCATCATAACTTTACAGAGATTGACTGTTTTAAATCGATGAGTAACATTATTCTATCGATTTGAAGATAATATATTTTCCCAAACAAAAAAGGGGCTAGGGTAGATTCCGAAAATAATATCATTTGTGCCTTTGTAGAGTTCTTCTAATTCCTAAGAATCTTTTTTTTTTCTCAGTCGGATGCAGATTCAGCTGAAGTTAGAAAAATTCGCGTGGGTCTCAGAGGGGAGATGTATCGAAAACCCCACCCAAATGAACTGTCCTTCAAGCCCGCGTTAGGTCCCACATCTTTCGATCAACCCTCATATTTATCTGCCAAAACATTATTATATATTCTTTTATGCAGATCCACCCGCATAAGTAAATGTTAATAATGTATATGATTTTACCAGGTAACTTTGAAATGCATGTATTAGAGCATTTTGTATACACCGGCTTCAACACACAAAAAAATGTGCATACTGCTGGATGACTGTGTGCTAGAGAAAGAGAAAAAGACCGTTTATTTGTACATTAGAATTTGTATATAAATATATGGGTGTGTCTGTGGCAGTGCTGCAACGTTACCATGGAAACCCAATATTTACCTATATCTTCATAACTTCCTGTTAAGCAAAAAAGCCAAAATCTCTCATTAAGTCCATTGTCCGATGGTTTCTTCGATTTTGAAGAAATTCGTTTCTCTCTTGTTGTCTGCCTCCCTAACAAACACAGACACTCTCCTCCACATAGTTCTTTTGCAAATACATGTATATTTACATATTCAAATATGTGTATACATTATCACGTATATATTTGGGTATGTCATATATATATTATCATTATATATAAATATATGTGTTTGTGTGTGCGCGTGTCTGTGTGTGTCTGTATAACCATTGCCTTATGGCGAATGCCCCTGTGAACTTTTACGTTCATACATGCATGCATGCATGATTA
>VCCN01006352.1:507045-518581 GCA_006491835.1 Architeuthis dux | reverse complement strand
CCTTTTCTTTATGGATTTATAGCGTTGTAGTACTGTACTACGGCGTCCCCTTACTCTTTTGGGAAGGGGGTACTGCGTTCCCTCACTATCTACATACTATTAAAATTCTCTATTTGAACAATCCGCTGATAAGAAAAATCATCCAATATGGCCTCAAAACGACTCTGAAATTGGTTAGATTTCAAAAGTTTTATCGGGAGGGGGTGTGCTTTAAGACACCACGCAGCCTTCCCTTCCCACACTGTTTTTAGCATTATATCACTGAATATATATGTATGTATCAAGTATATGTATGTATATGTATGTATCCATAGATATGTACATATCTGGAGAGGAAGAAAGAGAGGCGTAAGAAAGAAAGGCATATGATTATTTAATCAAATAAATATATTGGATATATGTGCGTGTTCTATGCGTGTAAGGGTTTTTATTACAGATTCTTCTATGAAGATACAAGGGTGTATTGAGATAGAAAGAAATGTGTATATATATAAACATAATGATCAGCATTAGGGATTCTGACGTTCACCGACGTCAGACTGTGAAGGAGATGTTACTATCGTTAATACAATTAAGCAGGTCTATTAGATAGATAGATGCATAGATAGATAGAAAGAGAGACAGAGATAGATCAGAGTTTTAATTCTATTGCCTATGCTCAAACACAAGCTGCAGGTACTGGAAGCAAAGACACAACTATCTCAACCACCAAGCTGGCAACACATATTACAATTAATTGACTGTAATTAAAAGAAATCATGTCTTTTATTTACCATATTACTATAAAATATGGTTAGCTTGTCCACAAGACTATGAGCCAGTATCTATGCTTGAATCGCTTAAATAAATTTTCTTCCACTACTCATCTATTAAAATGCTTGTAAAATCCATGGGATACGAATATGAAAAGCAAATACAGTGAGTGCAGAAAGTATCCGATACTTTTCAAAAAAGTTAAATTGACAGAATTTGGACCAAAGATTTCGGACTTTTGTACATTTGTAAATAGTTTTGCCTCGTTTATTTCTTTTTATTTCACACTCAGAATTCCAATCTGGACCACCTTGGTCCAAGTTGGGCCAAAATAAGTCTATAATAAAACTTTATAAAGTTTTCCTGGAAACTATATGATGGAAAAATTACGTTTTGATGGGCACTTTTCTCTCTTGATAAATTCGAGATGGACAGATTTCCTGATAGGCATTTTTCCGATGGGCACTTTTACCGATGGACACTTTTCCAAATAGTTTTTTGTACAGGTTCAATGCTCAATCTTGTTTCAATAACTTTTCTTATTTTGTATTTTTTAATCTAATTAATTAGTGCGAATTCTGTCAATTTTGAAGATGAATAAGGATGCTGAGATGAACTTTTTAAAATGTGTCGGATATTGTTTTGCACTTACTCTATATCAGTATGTCTGTCAGCGTGTCAATGAATAAGTATACGACCGTGTCGATATTATCATTCTTCTATCTTAGAAGGCATGTTAGATTTCATAAAATTTCATTAAAGAGGATGCCACTTATTGTGATCACCTTGAGACAGGGTATTTTAGATAACAATAACCTGTTGATAACATTAAGCAAAGGATATAAAAATTGGAACAATTAACATTACAATGTTTTAAAAGTATTTTATGAAAATTTATAGTAATTTATAATTCAATTTGAATCAACTGTTTATGACCTACTGATTTTAATAACAATAACAGTTTGGTAACATTATTATGTCAAATAATTCATCTAAACATTCTGATAGCTAGCTAGATGGCTAGCTAGATGGCTAGCTAGATAGCCAGTTAGATAGCAGCCTAGCTAGATAGCCAGTTAGATAACAGCCTAGCTAGATAGCCAGTTAGATAGCAGCCTAGCTAGAGAGCCAGTTAGATAGCAGCCTAGCTAGATAGCCAGTTAGATAGCAGCCTAGCTAGATAGCCAGTTAGATAACAGCCTAGCTAGCTAGATGGCTAGCTAGATAGCCAGTTAGATAGCAGCCTAGCTAGCTAGAGACAGTGGCCTATGATAAGTTCTTTGTCACCCCTTGTTTTTTCATTTTCCAATGATTAATCTTTTTTTTATCTTTTCAGATTATTGATGAATGAAATTCTGATTATTTATTTAGTAAACTATAGAGTTAACTCTACAAGTTAAGGTGTATCGATGATTGTTACTCGTGGACAAGTTATTGCTTGGCATCAATGCGGAGAGTCTAACAGAGAAATTGCAAGGTTTTTCACCTTCAATATCATCATAAATAATAGAGTCGAGATGATCAGAAGAAGGACTTTGTCGAGTGAAAAAGCGATCTATGCCACCGAAGAAAGCTTCAGAGCGAGAAAAGCGTGCAGTTAAAAAGACACGTGCTTAAAAAGATCGACGTTCAACGGAGAAGACCTTGGATATGAAGAAAGAGTTGCAAAAAAGAAATCAATGATTTCGCAAAAGATAAGATAGGAAGATTCAACTGGACCAAAGAGTTTTGTAAGAAAGAAAAGGACTTTTGGTCATCAATAATATGGTCAGATGAAATCAAGTTCTGTCAGTTTTCTAATTCAGGACAGATTTATTTGTGGCAAATGAAAAAAAATAGACTTATCATAGGCCACAGTAAATAGATAGATAGATAGACATACATACATACATACATACATACATACATACATACAGACAGACAGACAGATAGATAGATATGAAATCGATAATTTGATATGAAGAGACTTAGATAGATAGATAGATTGATATATATATATATAAAATTGATCGAATGAGACAAATAGATAGATAGATATATGGATATTAATAGACATAGATAGATAGATAGATAGATAGATAGATAGATAGATAGATATATAGATAGATATCAGGTTTTGTTTTGTGATAGATAGATAGATAGATAGATAGATAGATAGATAGATAGATATGAAGCGAATTAGATATAGATAGATAGATATATAGATAGATATGAAGAGACGTAGATAGATATTTAGATAGATATTAATCGACTGAAATAGATAGATGGATGGATGGATATTAATAGACATAGATAGATAGATAGATAGATAGATAGATAGATAGATAGATAGATAGATAGATAGATATCAAGTTGTGTTTTGTGGGTGCTTTTTTTCTCGAAAGTGCCATCTGTCGGGTCTGGCAAATTAGCATCTGAGTGGGCCACTAATTTGTTGAAAGGTAACATCCTGAAATTCCTCAAAGAAATATTTGAAAACTTTGTCATCATCTGACAGCTTCGACTTCTCACACCTGTTTTCCCCATTCTATGACCTTCTCTTTTTTTCTCTCTTTTCGTTCCTTCTGTTTTCCTTATCTCCTTCGTCCTTAGCTATTTTCTTTCTTGAAATCATTCTTTTTCATTCCCCTTCCTTTCCACATTTCTTTTTCTTCTTAGCGTCTTTCGCTATTTTTGACACATTTTGAGAGAATATTTGTTTGGCATTAATTTATTTGTCTTTTATGAAGGGCTTGGATGTGTGTCGACTGTCAGTGAACGTCTATTTTCCCATTTATCTATGTAGGCATGTATGTAAGTCCTTTTATATTTATTTTTGAGACCGTTATTTGTGTATTCTTTTGTGTGCGCAATTGTGTTCCAGTACGCCTGACTGTGTTGTGTACACACGTGTAAGCTCGAGAATTTATCCCTCCCTCCTTTTGGACCAACCCCCCTTTTTCGTTTTCTTTAAATTATAGTTTCTGTTTTTGTTTTCTTTTTCATTTTCGACATTTTTCTTTCTTCCTTCAAATTTTGTTCTTTCTTTTCTTATCTTGACCATTTCTTATTTCTTTCTTACACACTTTCATTGATTTTTAGGACCCGTCAATCAAAACTGTCAAACATTAGTTTCTTCAGCTTTTAAATGAGTCTGGCTGGCTATCTATGTATATGTCGCGTCTACAGGCCGCACCATTAATTAAAAATGAAAAGAAATAAGATAATTCATGAAAGAAAAACATGGGCATTTTTCCTCTCTTGATAAATTCGAGATGGGCACTTTTCCTCCCTTGATAAATTCGTGATGGGCAGATTTCCTGTCTCGATAGTTTTGACACTGCTTCACACTTAGTCTGGGAAATAGCCACATGTGTGGGGCACCCAGTGAGGGTTGAACTTACTACCATCGCAGTGGCTAGCTTGCTAAACATTACGCCACGGCGTAGTGCCCTGACATATCAATCTCAGTTCTTTAACATCTATCCCAATGTCTGTCTGTCTATCTATCTATCTATCTATCTATCTATCAGAAACCGTCAACCCAAACTGTCAACATAGGTTTCTTCAGTTTTCAAGTTGGTCTAGCTGGCAGGCTATGTATGTATCACGCGTACAGGCCGCACCAATGGAGCTAGAGGACTGAACACTTAAACATTTACCCCTTATTATTTATAAAAATCCCTCGTGTGTGTGTGTGTGTGTGTGTGTGTGTGTGTGTGTGTGTGGTGGGGTTCAATTTACAATGTAAGTCTATGCTAAGTTGATCCCTTAGTTTATGTCCGGCAGCATTCAGGTGATCTTTTCATTGATAACCCCCTTTCTCAATTGTTTAATTGATCACCCCCAACACGGCATGCTGCCAAAAGACGTCGGGCCTGGTCGGGCCTAGATGGGTGATCATTGGGGGAATATCAGGTGCCGTAAGCAGAACGAAATTTCGACAGGCCTGGTAAACTGGAAGTGGTTCTTACTAACGATATCCGGAGAAGTGCTCATCAGGAAATCTGCCCAAGGAGGAAGGGAGGAAAAGTGCCCATCACGAATTTATCAAGGGAGGGAAAGTGCCCATCATAACATAATTTTCCCATCATATAGTTTCAGTTTTTTAAGCTTTTATTATAAACTTTTGAAACAACTTACTTCGTTTTTCTTTCATGAATTCTCTTATTTGTTTTCATTTTTAATTAATATTTTCTTGACTCTCTGGCCATAAGAATTTTGTGCCAAAAGCAAACCTTAACCTTATAAATGTTGTCCGGAAACTATACGATGGGCACTTGATAAATTTGTGATGGGTAGATTTCCTGATAAGCACTTTTCCAATGGGCACTTTTCCTGATGGATCCCTTACTAACATATTCCCGTGTGTGGATCCCTGAAAAGTGCGCATAGGAAAAGTGCCCAACGGAAAAGTGCCCATTACGAATTTATACAGGGAGGAAAAGTTCCCATCACGAATGTATCAAGGGAGGAAAAGTGCCCATCAAAACATAATTTAATTAATGAATATTTGTGTTTTTTACACGAAAATTTTATAATGCTTTATTCTAGACTTTTGGCACAACTTATAATTTAATTAATGAATATTTGTGGTTTTTACAAAAATATCAGGGGCGGGAAAATTGGCGCCACTTGAATATCGTCTGGCGCCAGCCACTTCCATTTCCCTAATTCAAAGATTGGTAAGATAAGATTTACTATGAACATTGAACTTTACGGACACACACACACACACACACACACATACACATACATACACACACTCTTAAACTAACACATCTACGCATCTGCGGTATACATACAGTCAAATGTAGATGCACCTGTATTTCGGTACATTGTCGTCGCCTTTAAATTGTGCAAAAAGTCAAGAATAAAACCTTATAAAATTTTCCCGGCCCTAATTTTTGTGTAAAAATCATAAATATTCATTAATTATATTATTTTCATCCCTTGATAAATTCGTGATGGGCACTTTTCCGTTGGGGACTTTTCCGATGGGCACTTTTCCGGAAACCGGCCGTGTGTACCTAACTCCACCGACACCCTGGATGGGGGTATAAGCTGTGAACAACGATGATACATACTAACATGTCTCGCTTGCAAAGTGTTTCTTCTTTTGTTTCTCTCCCCATGATGAGTTTCCATTTTTCCTCTCTCTTCTTTTTCCCCCTCTACCAACAAAGTTATCAATGAATTCCAAAGATTGATGTATTTTATGTATTCACTCATGTTTGTCCTCACAATATCTCAAACAGTTCTCATTTTGTGGCAGATCCAGGATTTTTTTCGATTGAGATATTTTTTATATATTAAGACAGTAGTCCAAATATTGAAGAATCTAGACTTACCGTTAACTCCCATGCATCGTAGCTATATATGAAATGATTTTCATTCAGTTTTTAGTTAGTATAAGGAATTGGTAAAGGTATGCGCTCTCTCAGTGCTTTCCTACTTGTCTTCCTCAGTATTTTCCTGTCTTTGTTTTTGTTCTTCTACAGTTTCCTCTATTCCTTTCATCTCTTTCTTTCTATCTGTTTTCATCTTTATTTTAATCTCCTTCCCAAATTCTAGCGGTGTATTCCTCCTACCCCTAAGCTACCCTCAAGGGCTCATCTCGTTTCTTAACAACATGAAATTTATATGGTGGTTATTTCTTCCAATTTTTTAAAATTATTTATTTATTATGTTATTATGCCTCTTTGGGCATTCCCTCTTATGAACAATATTTATATGTCAACTTTAAAAATAAAATAAAATCAGTAATAAATGTACATATATATAAACAATATTTACAATTTAACACAATATACAAATCAGATTCTCTTGAAAATTTCATCAGACGGATCCCAAATATCCTTATAAGCTCATGCTCTTTCCATAATTTCTAAATCATCATTAAAACTCTCTACACTAGTGCTATTTTTAACGTGACTAGGCAACTTATTCCCCCAAAATGTGATTGGCAGCTTATTCCAAAAAATCGTGACTAGGCAACATATTAAAAAAACTTTTAGAAAAAAATATAATTGTTTAGTAGATTTAGTTTTTGAAATCTGTCTTGCCAATAGATTTTTAGTTCGAGGAGATATATTACAAATGGTGTTCCATATTTAGAAATCCTATTACTATTTAATGTTTTGGGGGAGACGACCGAACACAAAAGACTAACTTTTTTCTGATCTGATTAACTTTTTTCTGAGATATCGAACAAAAGGTCAGATTTTGTTAAAGGTTGGATTGACTGATGCCCTAAAATTTGGTAATACAAAGAAAAAAGAAATAAATACAAGACTGGCTGCTCCAACTTCTATTCCAACTGAAGATGATTACTGCAACTTTTGTATTGTATATATAATAAATAAAAAAAATGATATATATATTTTTTTGTATAAATATATTTATTTATTAAAATGAAATAAGCCCGTGCGTATCTGTATGATAATTTTTCGTTAATACCTAAGACTTGTCAATTTAGCTCAGTCAGTAAGACAGCTCTACGGTAGGGGAATGTGAGTTTTACATATCAGTTATGGAAATCAGTTTACACCCTTAATTTTGGTGAGGATTGCTTTTGTTGTTCTTATTCTTGTTACAGTAGGAAAACAAAGTCAACTCCAGACTGTGTACTGGAATTTGACAAAAGAAACAAAAGAAAGAGAGGAAGGAAGAACAAAGACAAAAAGAAAGAAAAGCTGCCTAAACACGGAAGGTCGAAGGAAAACAGCCATACTGATAAAATAACAAATTAAGAAGAGGTAGATTAGTCGGAAGGAAGGAAGAAAAGGAAAGAAAGAAAAGATTGAGTAAAAAAAACCCCACAAAATCCCAGGTTTCGCAGAAGTACCCCGCCTCTCACTTCCCTAACCCATTAACTCCAGCTTGTTGACCACCAACCTGAGCAATTTGTGAGTGACCAACTGAGGAAAAACATCCGTCGATATAACCCGTTATAACCATTAAGACCCTATCCGGTTACCAGACGGCGGGGGCGGCGGTCAATATAACAAGTTATACTAATTGATTTTAAAGACAAGGGACGTCACTTCTGAGAATGGGCCAAACGGTCATGTACAAGATCCGTCGTTGATAGATTAACCTCTTGGATAAATAACAAGGTCGAATCACTGAGGAGGGTTACTTGGTCCCCAGGGACATTCGAGATGCTTTTCAGGAAACCAGGGAAGGGGACCGAGCGTAAAACTGACCCCTGGGGATCGCATAAACAATCTAACCCCTAGAAAGGAATGCTATTTTTAAGGCGTAGAAATAAATAAATCTGAAACAGGAAATTTGCTAAGGAGCTAGAGCAGGGGTCGGCAAAGTTTTGCCGGATTAGAAATACTTTTTCATGTCTGGCGGGCCAGGGCCAATAAAAAATGAAACATTGAGCAGACAAGACTATGGAAAGCGGAGACAGTTTGCGCAGTGTTGAAATATTTTAGCGATAAAACATTGATTCATTTGAGGCCACTGCAAAAATGAGCCTTTTGCTCAATTTTTCGGTACTGAATTTTATCGTTTGCTAACCAAAGATAGATAAAGGAAGCAAAGAATGTTTGTATGCAAAGTCATATATTCAATGGAGTCGGCAGGCCAGGTGCAATGAGGTCACAGGCCGGATCATATGAGGCCGCGGGCCGGATTTCGTCTGTGGACAGTAGTTAGCCAACCCCGGTAACCCATCAGGAAAACTGTCCATCACGAATTTATCTAGGGAGGAAAAGTGCCCATCAAAGCATAATTTTCCCATCAAAAGAAAAACAAATTTGAATAATTAAAAATGAAACTATGGGAAAATTATGTTTTGATGGGCACTTTTCCGCCCTTGATAAATGAACAGATTTCCTGATGGGCACTTTTCCGGTTTCCGCCAACCCCTTAACCATAGCATTAGGATGGAGGACAAATTGAAGGGTTTAATTATCAAACTCAGCAACGTCTTACAGACCGAGTTAAGCTGAACCATTTAATAATATATTGAATAATAAATATAATATTTATTTAAATTGATTCATTAAAACGCTCGTTTTATCTACTTACTTGCGATGTGCGTAGCACTTCTCACACCCGTCTAAAATGCGTTGACTTTACGGTCATAAGTTACCATATTCACGCCGGATCTATTCGTAACGGTAACAGAACGTTTCGGCTGCGGACGCTTTGGCCTCGTCTTGTTTTTAAAGGCAAAAATGACTAACTAGGTTTAATTTAAAATGAAATAGAATCAAAGCATCAATGTGTATATTTGTTGTTTAGTGTTTTATAAAACTTTATTTTTAACTTTTTTTAGTGAGCGTGAACAAAAAATTGGCGCATAAATAAAAAAAATAAAAAATAAGATAATTCATGAGAGAAAAACAGAAGTAAATACATAAATTATATATAGAGTCATTTTCACATTTTCCGAAACGTCCGTGGCCGATATATTTGTGGCCGAAATGTCCGCGGCCGAAACGTCATACGACCATTCGTACCTTACTATAAGTCCATTGTATGCACATGTGTTGAACTAAACGAAAGACTCCCCTTCATGAAAAAAGTACTTTATATCCGGGTCAATAATATTAATTAAAATATTATGAGAATGGATCAATAATTCCGTAACTTGGCAGTGTTATTAGCTAAATGTTGATCTGAAATATTCACTGTATAATGCTCGATCTCTGTGATTAATGCATTGACAATTAAGGAGATTGCGTTGAAAAATTCCTTTCTTGTGCTTTTTCATCATTGGTCCAGACCTATTGATGCACTAGTGCAGAACTTATTAACATTGACTATTTCACGGCACTAACCTAATCATCAGTGAGCTGATATCTAATTGTATTGTTTTCATTTCTTCTCTATATATAAAGCAACTGGCTCTGTCTGTCACTGTGTCCCTCGCTTAAACATTGCCGCAGCTCAACCAAATGTGGTATGCATACTTAGTTAACATAGGGAAAGAGCTTGGACTATTTTGTTTAAAAGATTTTGTTAAGGGTTTTAGAGGGGATTGTATTTACATGTAATTATAATGCAAAACTGAACCCTTAGTTTCCGTTCATTGGCACAGCTTTGGCGTAGCTTAACTAAATTTGGTATGTATACTTAATGAACCTAGGGGAAGAATTTGGACCATTTGTTTTTTCCTCCCGGAAGAATTTAGAGGGAGGTTCTATTTACAATATAACTATAATGCTAAACTGAACCATTACTTTCTGTTCAATATACATATATACATATACATACTAGCTGGAAACCACCCGAAAGGGCGGTCTTTCAGGTACCCCAGGGGGCTCTGACCCCTCCTGGGGTGTCCCGGTGCCCTTAGAGGAGGGTGGGGAGCCTTCCGCAGAAACTAGCTGAATACCGACCGATAGTTCAGTTCGTATATAATAAACACACAAACACCAAAGCTGTCATTTTGATTAGATATGAATATGAAACAGGTGTATCGACTACACAAAAATACTCTAAATAAAATTAGAGGACTCTGTTCAAATGGACAGAATGGGGATTGAAAAATACGAACAATATTACGCTAAAAATTATCAGGAAACAAATCAACGAGAAATAACAGGAATGGTGAGGACCGAATCAAGGGGAGTATCAAAATGATTAACGGAGAATTTAAAAAGCGAATCGAAATTATCACAGGAGAACAATCATGAAAATACTTATGCAGAGGACACTTGAAAAGAGAAACGGAATCCCTTATCGTTGCAGCCTGGTACAAATGCAGCAGGACTACTTACGTACGTCAAAGCGAAAATAGACAAAACCCAGTAAAGTGTTACCTTTCTAAAGGAAAAGAAATGAAACGTTAATCACATCATAAGTTAATGGGTTTTGTCAATCTTCGCGTTGATGTAGTTGATCCTGATGCACTTGTTCTGGACTGCAATGATGAGGGATTCCGTTTCTCTCTTCAGATATCCCCTGCGTAGCCATGTCCATGATTTTTCGTCCGCGATATTCTCTATTTGCATTTTAATTCTTCCCATTATTCATTGCGTTTTGTTCATGTTTTAAGCTGGTTTGGCTGGCTGACTATATATATATATGTATTAAGCGTACAGGCCACACCAATTGAGCTAGTGGGCTGAAAATATAAATATTTCCTTGTTGTCTGGGAAAAAATTGTTTTTTTAAAAATTCCTCCATAATAGGTTTTTAGTGTGGGGAGGGGGGAGTTCAATTTGTAACGTAAGTTTATACTAAATTGATCCCTTAGTTTGTGTCCGGTAGCATTCACGTTTAATTTTTTTAAATTGATCACCACCCAACAAAAGGCGAGAGAAGTAACTCATTAAGTTATCACCCCTTTTTCCGATTTGTTAATTGATCACCCTCAACACTGCAAAGGACGTTGGACACATGACGGTTACTATTGAGTGACTAACCAGACCTGTTATTATTTCATTCGTTCTGATGTTCACATCATGTGTGTAGTGATTATCGCTGCGGATATAGTGGCAGCAAGTCTCCTCAGATCTCGAACACTTTTCTTAGTATCTTCGCAGACCACAACACCAGCCATGCCATAGTCTCAATTCTTCCTCGAATATTGAATTCAGCCAATCTTGATTCTAATGTTTTTGGCACTGTTCCATAAATAGATTTGGATCTAAAAAAAAAATGGTTTCACTTCAGTATAAAGAATAGACAATGCAAACTCTTATCTGACATATGATCTCCTTTGTTCATTTTATTTGGTTTTAGGTGAACTATTTTTGGCCCTTTATTTCCTTCTTTTAGCCTTATCATTCATCTCATGTATTCGTTCTTCTTCTTCTTCTTCTTCTTCTTCTTCTTCTTC
>VCCN01006352.1:355661-375403 GCA_006491835.1 Architeuthis dux | reverse complement strand
TTTTTCTCTAGGAAGATGAGCACTCAGCTTACATTCATAGATTTCCTCAAACGTTTTATTCTCTTATCAGATCATTTTACAGTCAAAATCCATTTTCCGTCTGAGAAATTTGTTTTATATACCTTTTTCTTTTATTTCTTTGTATAAAATGATGACCTACCATAATCTCTAATATGTATACTTTCAGACAAATAACGTTTATTATCATTTAATGCGCATTTTATCATCATATATTTATTGGTGTCATTAGTTTTATGTGCGGGTTTTAGAAGTAAAAAAAAGCATTCCTTTCCTATGATTTCGCAAAAAAAGAAGAGGCTAACGAAGACTTCCCGTCTTCATCCCGACGGGATAAGCGCCAGTGTCCGGCGATATCTTGACTAAAATCTAGACAAGTTTAGAACAATTTATGAATTCGTTCCACCTGAGGGGGTTGTTCAGTCAGGTGTAAAACTGGCCTATGAGATCAATGTCTGACCAGCGGGTATAATCAGTAGGTAAAAGATTTAGCAGTCGAGGTTATTAAGGCGTACAATCGCGCACCCAGGGTGGCAATGACTTACATCAGGTCAAATAACAATCTACTGTCGCCTTCTGACTATAAAACAGCGAACTCACTTGTTGATATGAAGAGTCACTCGTAAGGCAATTATCGAAGCTTACTTGGTCTTCCCGAATAGAAACTTCAAATTTAAGACAAAAAATCTCAGATTAAGAAAGTATTAAGAAAATAAACTTCCTTATATACAAATAATTACAAGCTGAGCTTCGTCCGACACAGGGTATAATGAAAGGAAATAATATGGTAGAAAGATCATATTGCACAATTAATGTCCTGTGCCTCCGTTTGAAGTGCAACGGCAAGGTGTTGCTCAGGAGAGATCCTGGGTGCCTTGACAATTCACTCTTCATGGTTCTCATCCTAGAGTTTGAACTGAAACTCTGAAGTCCTATGTCCAATGGGAGAAGTTAGTGAAGTGGATATAAATTTAAGTTTTCAAAATGTGTTTATTCTATCATCAGTCGCTTATAGTATATTAGGATCCCGGAAAAGTGAATTAATAAAAGAAATTACCTAATAAAATAGCTTTTGGCTCCTTATTGCCGATCCATTTACTTGGTGCCAACGACAACGACCTATTGAAATGGTTATTCGGACAGTTGAACTCCTTGTTATTTGTGTTATAAGCACGACGTTTCGACCGATCCATTCTTCGGCCTTCTTCAGGTGTAAAATCCGAGTGTGATGGGTTAAACAGAAATTATGCTTAAAGGGGGGTAGCCCTTATAGCGCATGGCCCTGGTGTTTCTGTGTCTTTGTTCTGTCGGGTTTGGATTTGTTTAGAAGTGGAAGCTACATCGGGTTGAAATCCACGCTTGTCTGGCTAATGCATTTAGTCGACATTTTGATGTGAGCTGCCTCTTTGATTTTTCTCTGCTTTCAACAACGTTCTCTGTCAATAATCTGGACTTCCTCTCAAAGAGGAAGATGCTCGCCGTTCTATCGCCGATTTATCTATCTCGCCCCTGATTATGACCTTCTTGTGTTCATCAAGTCTGACCTTGAGGGGGCGGCCCGTTTCTCCAGTGTAGATGATACCACATTTACAAGGAATAACGTAAACACAGTTGTTCACCAGTTTGGGGTCCCGAGTTGGGGCAACCTTACTTAGCAGACAACGGAGAGTTTGGGAACGTCTGAAGATGACTTTGATGTTGAATTTCGTGTCCAGAAGATCTACACGAAATTCAACATCAAAGTCATCTTAATGACCCTTCTCAAAACTATAGAAGACAACGACCTAGTTACCTCGATTGGATCAGAATCTTTTCCTTCACCTTCAGATGTCATCCTCTTCCTATTTTCTAATAACTTAGCCAAAAAAACAGAGATACTAATCTGAACAAAAAATGTAATACATGAACTTCATGTATTAAGATGCATTTCCGCCTAATTTGATCTTTAATTCTCGTGTCGAACATGCATAAAAATCTGCGAGAAATTATCAAGTAGAAGTTTAACTTCTGATATCACAGGTAGTAGGTATGAACAAAATGAACAAACATGAAAAGATTTCAAGCGTGTAAGCGACATCTGATTAAAAATGTATGGTAGACAATGCAGTACACATATATTTGAGTTGAAAAAATAAACAAGATTAATATGCAAGATATATCCCTGGAGAGTATCACCAGGGATATATCTGTAAAATGTGTAAAGATCAACGAAAGCATCATTATATAAAATAGATAAATAATCAAACTAATAAAAGGTGGGGTGGGAATCATATGAACAAAAATGTTCTTCTCCGAAATTTAGAATGGAAAATTTTTTTTTTTTAAATTCGCCCTTTAATGAATAAGTATCGGAAATTAAAATCGAATTATATGCTGATTTTTGCCAGATTTTAAAAGTTTTCGTCCATTTTGTTCATAGGTAACAGGTAGGAATTATTAAGCAAATACGTCAACACTTTCATCCACTTCAATGATTCCGTATAGAGTAACAAAACAAATTCTGGCTGTAAGAGGGGGAAAACAATAACCACGATTCACGGCTGTATTCACTGCATCCAAACCCGGAATACGTAGGCAAGGTTTAACTCTTTTTTTAAAAAAATGGCTGCCCTTTAGCATTACTCCACAATTCGCCCAAGTCATTTTCTGCAGTAACGAATTAACTAATTCTAGCGGTTGACGATTAAACTTTGAATTTTGTCATTTTCTTACTTTAAATGTGTGTAGTAGAAAGGGGGGAAACACCGACACAGTTTCGATGCAGTGAGTCCAATGGCACGTCAATGTTGCAACACTGGAACGATTCCTTCCAGGAGCACTTTCTCACTTATCACCGCTAAGCTATCACGAACTCCGAACGGCTACGACGTCATTCACAGTATAAGTCCCAAACATGCTTCAAGTGGCGAGTCGAGAGCGAACTGCCGAGCCCTCGCCGCTCGGGCCTGTTATAGCCAGCAACTGGCCACATCCGGGTTGCTGGTGCTCAACTTACGTTCCACTTCGTGTATATATGTCGGCGATCCGTTTCCCGTACCTCAAGCAGGTCATTTCCTCGGTCGGTCGAGTCCATTTCCACTTCGTCGCCACAGTTTGCTTTAGCAACTTTTGGCACTCAATCTGTATGTTGTGCATTGGAAAACAGAAAGGAAAGGATTTTCAGTGGTCAGGAATTAATGCAATCATTACTAATATAATAGGGCAATTATATGCATAATGTGAATTCAATGCAAATGACTTTACTATAGAAAAACATTTTAAATCAGAAAAAAAACCATAGTCAGGAATTTATACAAGCGTTACGAACAGAATAGGGCTATCATAGGTGTATGTAAATGCATTGTAAACGATTTTACTATAGAATTGCATTGAAAACGAAGAAACAAATGATTGTTAGTGGTCGTTACTGACTGAATAGGGCTAATAGATGTATAATAATATTTGGCAAATTTTCATTGCAATGAAATGTTACAGAAAGCTATAATTCACCTCAATAAAAAGAAGATACTGACATGAAACAATTTTGTTTTCTTTTATTTCCAGAACTATGGGTTTAAGAGTGAATATTGGCAATAAATATACAACTGATATTGAATAGGGCAAATTTTGCGACCGTATGTTCATTCCCCACCCTCCCTTGCTGTGTACGTATATATAAAAGAAACCGTGACCTACTCCCTGCCGAGATTAAAACGGGTAGGTGGGCTAGGAAACATTGCAAGTCAGTGGATAAAAAAACTGGCTAGCGGTTGGAGGCGGTTCAAGGTGTCTATCGTAACTTGAGCTTTTTATTTATTTACCTATTAAATAGCAAAATGGCGTCAAAGAAATGAAAAGGAAATATCTTTTTATACAATGCTACATAATGCTACTTAGTTGCTACAATTATTAATAATATTTTTCTACAATGCAGCACAATGCTATTTAGTTGTTACAATGAATAATAATCTTATCATATAAAAGGCAAATATGCAAATGAGTGTGTTTATTTGGTTGCTTGGGTGTATGGTTGTCCGATGTTTTTGTCCGCTAGTTGGTACATCTCAAAACACATAATGGACTTTATGTTTCAAAAGGCTTCGAAATGTCCCAATTAAAAAGACTAGAAATGTTCCCATTAAAGGGCCTTGAAACTTCCCAATTTAAAGGTCTTAAGATTTGCCTCATTAAAAGGCCTTGACATTTCACAATAAGAAAGAGAGAACAACATATTTAGCCTTAATGAAATTGGGTTTTCAGAATTTCTGCCCCAATGTTTGGGTGAAAGTCATAAAGTGTAATATAGTTGGATAACGGAGATTCATTTATTAAAACAGTACCTCCCCGATGCACTTAAACAGAAGAGTAAGGATATTTTCTGATGTCTGCGGTTAATATCGACGTACCTCGGCCATTTTTGCAAAGCTTACGTTGAAAGAGCGACCTGCTGTAAGGTTCTTAGATCCTATATGTGCAGATTGGTCCGAAAACCCCAAGGATAAAACCCCCAAAGATAAAGTGCTTCTAAGAAAAGTGAGTGTCATATAAAATAAATAAACAAGAAATAGTCGTTAAAAAAGTAGAAAATTGCTTCCAAGAATAAAAGTGAGTGCCGTATAAAAGAAAAAAAAAACAAGAAATAATCGTAGATAAGTAGAAAAGTTCTTCGATGAATAAAAGTTAGTGTTGTAAAATAAAAAGAAATAAACCAGAACAAATTGTATGTAGTATCATTTTTAAAATTTTTGGATGTGTCAAAATAAAAATCTTTAAAATGTTTATATAATTAGAGTGTGAGACCAGGTAAAAAAATATATATACTGTCACCAATCACTGAAATGTTTGGGTTTTGGGGTGATTTTATCCAGCTTTGCACACGTGTGGGGGATTTGTCCGTGGTGGTTTTGCACAAATCTGAAATGAAAATCGAAATTCTCTGAAACTTTGAAATACAAACGAATCATCTAATCCAGGCTAAAAGACCAGATCCTAGTAAACAAGGAGATTTTCTTTCTTTTTCAGATAGTGGATGTCGCTCTTACAGCATATCACAGAGTACAAATAATTGAAAATGAAACGCTGATAAAATATCTGGATCTTCCGCAGAGGCGTAGGAAGAGGAGAGCGAGAGGGGGCATTTCCTCTTGCCTATAATGCCTTTTAATTAATAAGTATGCCCTCCCCTAGGATATAGCGCAACTTCCCCCGGGTGCTATATTTGCCCCTGGGCGCTGAGAACTCTTGCTACGCCACTAATCTTCCGTGAGTAGTGAAGAAATTATGAAAATATAAAGGTTATAGCTGTGTCTATCATTATTGGAACAGGTGTAGCAGAAGGGATACGGACAAAAACCCCACCGAACAATAACCCCAGGACAATACCCTCTAGAACAAAACCCCCACCGAACAAAAACCCCACCACTACCTGATAAAAAACCCACATAGTAGAAAATAAAACAGAATTTGTTTAAAGTTTTTGCCCATAATTAATGAATATTTGTTTTAGGACCGGGAAAATTTCATAAGGTTTTATTCTAGACTTTTGGCACTTTTGTAAATTTCCACAACAATTTCCCTAAAATCAAATTAGAAACATTTAAATTCAGAAATTACTTCAGCTAAGGTAAGTAAACATTGTATTATTGAATTCTTTATTTGTGTCGTATTATCTGTACTCGTGTATAGAGGTTTTTCTAGATTTAATATGGATTATAATTCTTCATTTGTGTTTCTAATGTCTTCACAACAAGCGCGATTATTTAGGACACTAAACTTCTGACTCTAGATGTTTTTAGATGTTTGTAAATTTAAATGTGGCTGAATTCCTGGATGTCCGTTTTAGGTAAATTACATTTCATAATGTTAGCTATTAAAAACTATAAATAGATTTTGTTTTATCTTTTACTGTGTGGTGAGTGTCCAGTAGAGATGAGTTTATTGTCCAGAAGAGGTGGGTTTTTGTCCGGTGGGGTTATTTTTCCTGGGATTTTTGTCCTAGGGTTTATTGTCCGGTGGGGTTATTGTCACGGACTCGTTCTGATGAGCCTTGCAAAGAGGTTGGAGGAATTGGAAATCCGGGGAACAATTGAAATCTTTCTGACAACATTATCGAAATCAGCAAATATACCGAGTAGAGTGCTGGAGCATTGAGAAGACTTGCTGTCACTTAATCTCCACTGAGAGCCAGTTACTATTGTTGTGAAACGAGTTCAAATAAATAATACAGAAACGACAATGATAACAATACACGCAGCAATGATCAAAATATTAATAATAGTTATGAATACAATAATAATAATAATAACTGAAGCAGTATAACAATACTAATGTCAAATGAAATAATAATTGCAATTTTAAGAAAAACATGAGACACAAGCAACAGTATCAATAATAACCACAATAAAAACCAAGAAAATATTTATAGTGCCTAATCCAGTTGTAAAATTAAACCCCATATTTGAAAGCAAGACTTTCTCGAGTGTCAATTGGCTTTCCAAAAAAACAACATTCAACAGATAACCAGGTTCCTTCACACTCTCTGGCAGATTTATAAAATACCTGGCTGAACTGTGTACGTTGTAAATTGTTGGAGAACAGCCCCAGTCTCAATCGGGGTCAGTATAAGATCTGCATCAAGGTTTTATAGCCTTGTCTATCGTACACGAGCACAGGCGAGTTTATGGCCTGGACCATCCATTTTTGGATGTTTTCAAAGATAAATGTTATTCCCAACTGTAAACTAGTTTGACTATTTTTTACCGTCGTCCTAATTTTAGTTGTTTTTATACAACTTATTAATTCAGGCCACTGTTTCTATGGCAACGAATAACAGCGCAATCGGAAATAAAGAGTAAGCCTACGGAGAGAATCGAACTCACACCCTCGTTGCCAGAGGGAGACTAGTTTACGCCTAGCTGCTTTTACCAATCGGCCACGAAGACTTCATGGATTAGCAGAAGCTGATTTACACTTATAAACTCATTCCCTATAACCGACACTCTGCGCCATATTTATGTTGTTTTACATATGAAACCTAATAGTCTTTTTTTATAAATCAATCTTTATTATTATTGCATGAAGTATTGTATGTTACAATACTTCATCCTATAATAATAAAGATTTGTAAACTAGTTGTCCACGTTTGGAGATATTAAAAGTAAAGCAAGAACTTTTGACTCTGTAAAAATATAGGCTTAATTTCGAAGCTGTTTAAATCAATACTTGTGGATATGATACATCGACTTCAATAGATTGGTCGCATTAATAGCACTCAAAGCATTTTTAATGAATACTGTAGTATCTAAAATAATAAACTGTTTTGATCTTTAAAATACTAGATGAAGAATCAGAGGTACTAAACCCGATATAAACAGGAGCGCGTGCGCATACACACATATATACATGCTTATTTAGACAGCAATCCGTCATTAACGCATGTTTGATTAAAGACCACAAACAAGTTGTTTTTACTTAACATTTATATTTCCGTACGTGTGAACGTAGGTCATTGTTTAGAGCAGTGGTTCCCAACCTTTTCGAGCCATTCCCCACTTTTGTCAATAAGATTACTAGTATTCCCCCTTCCATTTATTAAGTTGCAACAAAGAATAATTTCAAATTATAACTTTATTTTACATATAATTAGACAGCTTCATACTAATAATTAGTTTAATTTTATAATTGTACAGTTGGTGCTGTGTATTTGTTACTCAAAGATATCAACCGAAAATGATTAGAATACATCATTTTAAATTCCAATGTATTACTAAAAAATAAGAATTCTGCTATTGTAACTGATATACACATCAATGTGATCTCTATTCTTGTTATTTTTTGCAATTAGTTCAACGATTTGTGGGTCTATTAGTGAGAGAGCACATCTTAAATCATTCTCAATTTATTTCGAGCTTTCGACTTGATAGACAGAAGTACAGAAAACCCTATCTCTAGACTAGACTTTTATTTTTACCTAATATCCTTATTCTCTCCTTGAACTGCTCTGATTGGGAACCAATGGTTTAGAGCAGGCCTTCCCAAGCTTTTCGAATCGCGATCCCCTTTTGTTAAAATAAATTTGTCGCGGCCCTCACCAATTTTTCACAAGGGATTTTTTTCGATTTTGTCCTAACCCAATAAATGTGATAGTAGCCAGAAGTTTATCATCTCCTGGGTGCGATTAGTGTTGCCAAATGTACGATTGCAAGGTTTTATTTTGTTGCAGGAAAAATTGCAATAACCAGCAAATAATGATCCTAAAGCTAAAATATTAAAAAATATTTTCTAAAATATACTTTCTCAATTGCACCCGCGACCCCCTTGAACTTACTTTTGTCGCGACCCCCACTTTGGGAAGGTCTGGTTTAGAGTATGTAAGAAATTACACGCGCTTTTGGCAATTCGTTTAGCCATTATAAAGACCCAAGACCTTAATGGTTAGGGCCAAAAACTGTGATTATATATGTTATTTTTTTTTAAAGTTCACTTTTTAATTTTAAGTAATCATACATTTTTAAAGCTGAACATTTTTTAGGCAAAGGTAACATCCAACATGAAGCCTTTGTAGTCGTTTCTTAAAACGAAGAGACGTTTGTATATCTAACCAATGAGCGACCAAAGAAAAATGGAGCACGTTGATTAAGTTAACTTGACGGCAGTAAAATGTCGCCTGTCTCTTGGTATAATTAAATGTGATATGCATGAAAAAAAGCGGAACGCCATGTCCGGGCCGACTGGTTTGGTTTGACTGGCTTTCTTTCATGGCTCCCAGCTGAAGGCGAAAGGTGGGAAAGAAGAAAGACAGGGACCTCCAGGTAGAATGATTGATATGTATTAAAGGCAGCTGAAATAAGGAACAGGTCACAACTTGGGTGAAAGGGAAACGGTGGGCTGCGAAGGGGAGAATGAACTGCAAAACAAAGTAGGTAAAAGAAAATGGAACGGGCATAGATAAAACTAAAAAGCATTCAGAGAGTGCATTCCTTTGCCAACAACAATCAGTTCATAAATAGCTACGATACAGGGGATGTAACTGTAAACATTTCTGGATCCGCCCCAAAATGAAATCAATTCTTCCTTAGCCCTTTCATAAAATGTTATTCAAATTCATTGAGAACTTTTGGAGACATGTTGTGGAGAAATATGAATGAATACATAAATGTATGAAAGAATGAACAAGTATCTCTCAATCGAAGAAACAACCCTGGATCCACCACAAGATGTAATCAATTCTCGCTTAAAACATGGCCCACTCTTTCACAAAGTGTCATGGCCCTGTCGGCTGGGGCCTAGAATTCGCCGACTACATCCCTTGCAGTGGGGTAAGACGCACCCCAAACAGGGGCCACCTGTTCTTTCACCAAAGTCGCAATTTGGGAATTTAAAACTTTCGGCATTAAATGCCTCATCAAGTGTTGATATGCCGCTAAACAAATCAATCACTCAACAAAATGTAATTGGAATTCATTGAGAACCTTTAGAGATATTGTGTGAACAAACAGACAGACACGAATGAATATATATACCTGTTCTAACATCGTTGACAGAGGTGAATAATGAAGTAATGATTCTTAAGGTTTTCAACTATGAAAGAAAGATGATTTTTCAACCGACATTCTTCTGAGGTATTCGAACCCGGTCAAATATATATGCGCACAGGTCTTATAGAATACGTCAAGTATATTATGTTTGAGATAACCCCTTGTTTCTTTTTTAAATATGTAGAAGAAGATATATGAAACTACGAAAGAAATATAAACACCACGAGTACAGCGTAATTCAGGGAAGCAGGGTTTTTGCATAAATTTCTGAAACAACACGATTGAGTACAGTGCAATTCGAAAGAAAGTAAATAAACGAAAGAAGAGTGTGGTTTACTATGGGGTGGGGTAAGTAAAGAAAAGAGTATAGATTTATAAATGTAACGAAAGAAAGAGACAGTAAAAAAAGAAAGAAAGAAGGAAATAAAGAAAGATAGGAAAGAAAGGAAGGAAGAAGGAAGAGAAGAAGGAATAAAGAAAGGAGCGGAGGAAGGAAGGAAGGAATTAATATAGAAAGGAAGGAATATAGAAAGGAATGATGGAAGAGAGGGATTTAGTCTGAGGCGGGGGAGAAAAAAGAAAGAATAAATTAATGAAGGTGACAAACAAAAAAGAGTATATAAGTGAATGAATTAATTAATGGAGGCGGAAAGAAAGAAAACGAAAGAAAGAAAGAGAGGAAAATGAATGAAGAACAAAAAAAAGAAAGGGCATTACAAGAAAAAAGAACATATTTAAAAAGAAAAAGATTTAAAGGTCAAATTTCTTTTAAAAAGAGGCTTGAAAGATCTGAAAGAAATACAGAAAAAAAGACATGGAATAAAAAATCTCTGAAGAAAACAAGAAAAGATCACTTCAGAAAGTGACTTCTTTTATGCGGCAGCAGAAGTGAATTATGAGAGAAATGACGGGAGACGTCACGTTGTTTGGGTTTGGTTGGATTTTTTACCCTTTTCCCCAAATTTTGTACTTAATATAAAACTTTTTCTACCTATATTTTTTCCCTTTGCACCTTTCTTTTCCTTTTCCGGCGGTTGTTATTGTGTGACAATTGAAAATATGGGCATCGTGCGTGACGGACACAGATAGCTACCAAAAGTACAATATATATGTACATATATATCTATGTTCAAATATTTCAGGAGAGACTAATTTCATCAACAAGAATTTCTTGTTTATTGCACTACATTATTTTTTTTACCTCTGACACCGAAGTTGGGACCTGTATAGACTCCTGGGAAAAAATGAGCCAAGCACTTTCCATCATATAAAAGATCTTAACATCATAGAGAACATATGGACGCATATTCAGGTCAAACTGGTTGGGTGAAAATTTGGAAACATTGTGGCAACACACTCTAAACAACTATCGGATAGCTTGCCCAAACGGCTCAGTTATCTGAAGAAAAACAAAAGAAAAGCTATCCCCTATTATAACATTGCCGAATATTTCACTTATTGCAAAATGTTTGATAAAAAATGTCTCTTTTTGCTTTTTGCCCAGGTACGTACTGACTTGTGTTTGTCTGGCCACACAATATCCCGAAAGGTTCTCGATTAATTTCAATGACATGTTGTAGACAGTTGGGTCATGAGCTAAGGAAGGGTTGATTAGATTTTGGGGCGGATCCCCCCTGAATCGCAGCTATATATGGACTGATTTTCAATAAATCGCCAAAAATGTCCAAATGCCAAAATTGTTTATAGATACAATTATTTTCTTATTTATTTTTATTAGATGAAGTATTGTAAATCATGATTACTAAGTGTTTCTTATATTACTATCATCCTTCATCATAATTATTCAGTTGCTTTTTTTCTCGCAATTTTACGATAACGGCCTAAGTAAAGTTGCGATAAAAAGCAACTGAAGACGGTAGTATAACAAAAATAATAGTATTGACTGTTTATAAAACATTGCAATACTGCAGTACACATCAAAAATAAGGATTTATTAAAACAAATACAGTAACAAAGACAAAATGGCCCTAAAAGTGCATAGCCAAATGCTTTTCAAAAAGACCAGATTTGTCAAATTTGGCTATAAATCTCACGATCAGTAGGGCTTGCCCAGACAATCATGCAATACAGAGTGCGAGGAGGGAGACTGAGAAGCAGACAGAGAAAGAGATGGGAGGACAATATCCCAGAATGGACAAGCATGAAGTTGAGCGACGCTTTTGACAGAGTCTCAGAACAGAGACGGATGGGGAGAGATGGTTGCCAAGACGTCAGTGGCGCCACCACGGTCGGCCAGACTATGAGGGAGATACAGATACAGATACTCTCTTTCAGGGTTAATTTGTGGTCTACGGGAACGATGATATCCATTATCTGACAGATAATCCTGTCTTTACAAAATGTAGACCCAGTCTCCTATTCTGGATGGAGTGATCAATTTAAATTTCCAAAGTACCAAAGTTAGCTTTTTATTTTCTAGGACAACTTCTGATTTGAGCTTATACCATTTATTTGCAAGGTCGAACTTAAGTTATTTGTACAGTTCCCAGTTAATAACCGTTCCTACCCAGAACGTCGTTGTAGTCCTAATTAGCTGTCTTAACGATCTTTTTCTCCAGAAAGACGATATTTGCTATTTTATTGTTTGAAAAAGAAATCACTTTAATGTACTCAGTTCTGATACACTTGTTCCGAGGTGCTCTTAGAAGTTGTCCAGTTACCCTTATCAAGTGTCCATTGCACAACTACGCCTAGGTCATTCCATCTTTAATTACTTTTGTTTGTCTCCTCCAACTGCAAGTGAAGAGAGGAAATGGGGAACTTTAAGAATCCTTTTGCTCTTGGCGAGAATCGAGCTAATTCTTAATGGCTTGCGAAACATGCACGCTAACAACTGCATAACTACTACAGCAGTTGTAGACTTTACAGCTAACAACAAAATACCGTATATTCTTGAATATAAGCCGAGGTTTTTTTAATTTTTTTAAATGTCCCCAAATCAGCAGTTCGACTTATCCCCAGGTCAGTCAAAAATGGCCAATACTTGTGTCTATATGAATACAGTGTCGATAGACACAACGCATATTAGCGAGTGATGCTGCCCGTTATTTTAACTCAATGCATTACCATAGTTTTATATGAAATGCTAAGTAAGTAGTACACGGTGCGTATTGTGTAATATCTATTTGAAATGTAGATTTGTCATCACCGATCAGAATTAACCTTTAACGACCTGAAAACAAGGATCGGTATGTTGAAGATGAAATAAATTCATGTTTCAGTAACAACTGACCAAGTGCTATAAACCATTCATAAGAATGGGATATCTCTCATGACGACGTTATGGCAAAATAACGGACTCCGCTTATATTCGATACAGTCGATTTTCTAAAATGTTATGCTCAATTACGGACTCGTTTTATACTCATGGTCGACTTATATTTAAAAAATATACGATAATTTAAACTTGCTGTTTGGATCCTAGTTGCTTGTAAAGATTACTTTTGTCACATGACTTCCGGTTCTCGAAGAATGAATATATATAAGTTAATAATAACATGGTTCCATCCTTTTTTTATAATTACTTTAGCAACAGTTTATCCAAGATGCATTTACGATCATACATTTCCGAATGTCCCTGCAAAATCAAATCAAAAAACGCCTTCACAGGCTCTTCTAACACTTTGCCAAACGTTGGCAATCCTTAAAACAAACAGATAATTTAGATAATGAACCGACATTCCAATGTTGATCTGTGTGTGAATGATAGCATCAAACAGAGAGACAAGCGTTACTCAAGCCTACTCCTAAAGGGATGAGTGACAAAGTTAGGGGTTCGGGACTAGAGAGTCTATGGCAGGCTTGTGAGTGTTGATATGTGTGTTGTTTATTTTGTTGAAATTTCAAATTACAAAGATAAAGCCGCGATAATCAACACTTACGGAAAGGAAGGATGGGAGAGCTGGATGGAAGTTGTGGGGGGAAGAGAAATGGGGAGAGGGTCAAAGTGGCACCATTAGGGAGGGTCTGTCAAAGGCAGAGAATAAACAAATAAATATTATCTGTCTGAATTTCTAAGATGAGAAACTATCATCACTATAAACTGATTTATTCCAACTGGTATCCTCATCTTGGTTTTTATAGTCACAACGTTGAACTCTTCTTCGGGTGTCTGTCTTGTTGGGTAACGTTCTCGGAATTTCGAACCAAACCCTTTATTTAATTCCCGTGGGTAGAGTGTTCCCATTCCGCTTTCCATGCTGGCGGATAACTCGCATTAGTTCATTTTTCTTAGTTAATTCGAAGAATTAAGAAAGAAAAATGAACTCATACGAAATATCCCCTAGCATGGACAGCGGAATGGGAACACTCTACCCACGAGAATTAAATAAAGGGTTTGGTTCGAAATTCCGAGGACGTTACCAAATAGGGATACGGACAATAACCGATATAGATGCATTATAATTTCGTTTGTTAAGATAATGGTCCAAAACAAATTCTGTTTTATTTTTACTATGTGGGGTTATTGTCCGGTAGGGTGGGGTTATTGTCCGGTAGGGTGGGGATATTGTCCGGTGGGTTTATTATCCGCGGGGTTATTGTCCGCGGGGTTATTGTCCGCGGGGTTATTGTCCGGTGGGGTTATTGTCATGGACCCTACCAAATACGACAGACACCTGAAGGTGCAGCGGCCGAAACGTGACTATAACACCCAGGAATAAATCAGTGTAATATAATTTCAAATCACCGTAGGGAAATGTCAATTTTATATATATAGGAAGAGTTTACTCCACTAAATTAGGTGAGGATTGTTCTTGTTCTTGTTCTTGTTCTTGTTACGGGGGAAAACAAAGACAACTCCAACTTAGTATGACTGAAATGATCGCACTTGTAGTCGCACTTCTGGTTAATGTTTTTCAACCTCACAAAAAAGAAATTGTTTCCCCCTTTTGTCACAGTCCTCTTATCGTGCAACCACACCAACATCTAAATATAAAGGCCGAGGGGATGTTAGAACGTGACATTATCAGACAATAAAGACAAGGATTGGTGACTGTATATAGATGTAAAGGTGTGTGTGTGTGGGGGGGGTAATTCAGAAGGTTCTACAGTTGTCTGGAGCGATAAGGGAGGACTGCTTTAATGGGGCTGGTGAGCGGGAGGCGAGATAGTAAGAAGCCCAACAAACACGCACCTATCGCTTTCTGAGATAAGCAAGCATTCCACTGGCACAGGCCACACGGGAAGAGAATGATTATAAAAATGATAAATTTATATGCATGTGTGTGTGTTTGAGGGAGAGACAGACATGGAAAGACAGAGAGAGAGGGGAGGAGAGAGAGAAAAGAATTGAAGATATCGGCTGAGCAACTATTGATATGTCTGTATGTACACGTACGTATACATATGTGAGTACATAAATTAAACTCGGTTCCATGAAAAATGCTCATATGATATAAGCTCACACGAAAATTCCCGCAGAAAAAAGCCCACAGTCATAAATGCACACAGGAAAAAGGTCCGCACGGTAAAAAGCTCACATGGAAATAAGCCCACGCGGAAAAAAAGCCCACGTGGAAAATACATTTTGTTGCGTTTAGATAAGGCCCCACATAAATTCAGATTGATATTTCGGAAATCAAAAGCTCTGTTTACAAAACCATTCTTTTTACGTTGGTATTTGGGAAATTATGTTTCTGTGTGGACTTTTATCCGTATGGACGTTTTTTCAATGTGGGTTTTTTGCCGTGTGGACTTTTTTCATGTGTGCTTTTTTTGTGGGGAATTTTCGTGTGGGCTTTAATTAAATACATACTGATAATGAATGCACAAACATATATACGAGGTACGTCCGGAAAGTATCTCGCCATTTGAATATCTCGAGAACCGGTTGCGCAGCCTTGATGTAACTTGACAACCAATCAGAGGGGACCTTACTGCGCATGCATGAACATACACTCTCCCTATGGTTACTTAGCAGCCAGTGAGACAGTATTGAGTGAGCTTGTGTACATTATGATCGTCTTATTCACAATGACAGTGTCAGTCATTGTTCACATTGTGTGCGGGGTTTTTTAATGCTAAACATCGCATCACTCAGGTCTGTTAACTAAAGTTCAGATTTAGTTCCCTGCGACTCATGGTTTTTCGCTGTTGGAAGATAGATTTCAGATCATGGATGAGATTTAGGAAAACGTGACCAGGCAGCCTATGGTAATCCCAAAAGAAGACTTGGCAGACTGTTTTTAACAGAGAGAGATGGGGGGTGGTGGTGTGCGAACCTCTGTAACAATGATCTCCACAGAGAATGGAATCGACCAAATTAGTTCAAATTCCAACTAATATTTCTTGGATTCATTTCTCTCTAATGCTTGGAAACTGGATGAAAATGGATGAAAATCGTTTCTTTATTCATATTTACGATTCAGGCCGCTCGTTTAGCAGTCGTTCACACCGGCAGAAATAATATTTTTTTTTTTTCTTTAATGTTTATTTTTGCATCCTGTAGAGCCGGGTCCAAAGTATGGTCCTGGGGCGCTATAGGGGAGTCTTCATCTAATCGACTGTAGTGTGTGGGCTGTTCCAAGTAGGGCGATCTTTTGGACTACATAGATGTTGATGTTACCTGGGATACGGTTGGTGTACTTTTCCGCTCCCTCCTTCACAAGTCCTAGGGCTCCGATGATCACTGGTGTTATGGTGGTGTTCATGTCCCACATCCTGTTGATCTCGATTTCCAGGTCCTTGTACTTGTACATTTTCCCAGTCACTTTCACGGAAGTGTTTCTGTCAGATGGTATTGCCATGTCGATGAGCATGCACCCCTTTTCTTTTCTGTCCTTGATAACGATGTCAGGTCTATTCGCTCTTATTTCTCTGTCAGTTTGGACGGGCATGTCCCAGAGGATGGTGACTTCGTCGTTCTCAATGACAATGTTAGGTTGGTGCTCATACCATCTTTCAGGTGTTTTGATTCTGTATTTCCTACAGATCTTCCAGTGTAGGTATGCCGCTGCCTTGTTGTGCCTGCGGGTGTACTCGGTCTTTGCCAGTTCCGGACAGCCTGAGACGATGTGCTCGACTGTTTCCTCGTACTTTCCACAGATCCTGCATTGTGGGTCTGTTCCATCCTTTATTATGCGATGGTGATTGGATCTGGTTGCGAGGCTTTGGTCTTGTGCAGCGATGATCAGGCCCTCCGTTTCTGCTTTCAGTCCGGTGCTCCTCAGCCAGTGATGTGTCGTTTGTTGGTCTACAACTGCTTCTTTCACCCTTATTATTATTATTATTATTATTATTACTACTACTACAAAGTATTTTTATGGGTTTTGGGTATTAATTTGTACGAGATATGTTACCATTTGAAGTGTTTATCATAAGTGCTCGCGTAATTTAAATGTTCCTGATTGTATACATTTGTGGATACTTTACAAAACGTGTGTGACCGCGTTTTGCTGGTATGTCTTAACAAAGCAAATAAAAATCAACAAACATATATAAACATTTCTCATCATGATCATGTTTCGCTATGTCAGCCATTAATATCAGTTAGTTTCTCTGCTATATTCACGTCACACAAGTCATCTACATTTAGAGAGAAGACATAACAAATTAATGAAACAACTGGAAAGGCAATTTGGAATCGGTGTCTAGGGAAAATCAGTCTGGTGAATTTGGGTTAGAATTTTGTGGAATTCTTTATTTTAGAAATAATAAAAACACGGAAAAGCCGGGTGTAATTACTTGAGTGTTTTGGTGTATTCCCTCTTGTATTCAGAGGAGCATTACTAGAGTGATTGTATCAGATATTTACGAGGTTTGGCTTCCTTTGGAACAAGGTCGCAGTATTTAAGTCATGATAACGATGAAAGAAACAGGTGCATATTTATTACTATAAAGCCGGCGATTGGTTGCTTGTATGAGTCTAATGGTCGGCCAAACGGATGGACCTTCGGGGCTGAATATTGGTTTACAAAGTTAACTTGACCCGTTGATGAACATGAAATAAGTGGCACTGATCGTCGAGGTCACTAGAGGTCGCAAAAGTTCAATTTAGGTTCAGAACTATTTTTCCGGCCAAACTGCAAAAGGGAGATAGCAGTTAGCAGGCCGGAAAATGCAATCGGCGGGTCGAGATAATCTGAGTTCAATTGGCACTAATGCCCTTGGGAAAGGCATGAATAGGAATAAATGATGCAATTGACATTGAAAAAAATGTTCTTGATTAAAAAGATCACACACGGTAATTATGTAAATTAGAACAGCATTTTGAAAAAAAGCATTTTTTCTCAAAAAACTTTTTTTAAATTGTAAGAATAGAATTTTACTTTTGGTCCCATATATGCTTATTTATGTTTACGCTTTTACGAATTTTTAAACAGGTAAAATATACCTACTTTCTTAATTGCTCCTGAAGAAACAATTTTGATAGAATCAACATTCCCGGGCCAGCTGAAGATTGTCAGTATCTTTTTAAAGCAATTGATACAAAATATAGCGAAGTCATGTGATTGTATGCATTTTAGATCTCTAGAAATCCTATCAAGGCCGGGTACTACTGCTAGTATTAAATAGATATATTGATATGAAGAGACTGGCATAGATAGAGAGATATATTGACAGATATTTAATTAGAGTGACCAATCGATCGATAGATAGATATATAACATAGATATGAAAAAAGGTAGACACGAAGCACCTAAGATAGTCGAAAAGAGACACCGTGAGATAGAGTCAGGACGACCTGAATCAACTCAACAAAAAAGCAATTAAATGCAGGTATTTCCGATCCCCATATAAAAAGTCAGCTTCAAAGAAAGCAACCAAACTGCATCTTTATTTTTTTTTACTTGCATTTTCGATAAATGATCTCTTCAGTCTTTCAATCCAAAGTCAAAATATCTTATCAGATAAATGAAGTTTAAGAAAGTCACGTCCATATAAAATGAAGTGCCAATCATCTTCTCATTCTTTGGAAAGACATACGCCCCACAACGAGCCTGTGACGGTCAAAATTTGTCAAGTGACCCTTGAAGTGATCCATAAGATTAATAAGCCCACCCAGAGAGTTAATTCACCTGTCGTTTGCCACAGGTGCCTCGGTATACTTATTTGATACATTCGTTCCTTTATGTTTACAAGTGTGACACTGTCTCTAATAGATAGATAGATAAATAGATAAAAATGACATACATACATACGAGGTTTGTCCAAAAGGTATCCAACCATTTTGAATATCTCAAGAACCGGTTGGGTGGCTTTGATGTAACCAATCTGATTGGATCTTACAGCGCATGCATGAAGGGACACTCACCCATAGGATTACTCAGTTCATAATTATAAGAATTATGTCTTGTGTATAGGTTTTTGACAGTGGACGAGATTAAGGAAAATGCTACGAGGCAGCTGATGGTGGTCCCGTAAGCGGACTTTTCATGGGCAAATACCAGTCGTTTTCACTGTTCAGTCTCCCTACCCAGTTATGCCTTTTTTATATTACTTCTGAGCCCACTTAGAGCATTCGGTTACATGATTGATGATTGTTTCATATCTATTTCCACGTAGACTGCATTTACTATTTTGCTCTGTGTATAACCATTAGCGCATTAATTAATTAATTAATTAATTATTATTATTATTATTATTATTAGTAGTAGTAGTAGTAGTAGTAGTAGTAGTAGTAGTAGTAGTAGTAGTAGTAGTAGTTACATCTAATTTATTCCTGATATTCTTCTGTACAAAATCAACCTTGCTTAAACTTATATCATCCAACTATATTACTTGATAATATGAACAACTTTCTAGGGCAAATACCGTAGCGCAATAGTTTCCAAGTTCATCTCATAAACCAATTCGCTAGTACAGAGAGTTCGATCCGCACTTGGTGTCCCAAAGTTCTGGCTCTGCGCAAATCTAGGCTAAGTCAATATTTGGAATAATGATATGCAAGCTGGCTTTGCGGACAATTACTCCTAAAGAGTTCAATCTTCATCGTGCCAGACTACTCACTAAATATTTAAGTGGTCTACCTTGTAGCTGAGGCAGGTAAAAGCTAGGATTTCAAATGCTGATTTTAAAAACACCCAGGTGTTCTCCACTCGGAGGTTTAGCGCAACACAATCTTCCTACTCCCCACCTTTGGCCTTGTATCGTAATAATCTAAGCTTACCAAATATCATTAGGAACAAGTCTCTATTCGACTTTTCCTTTTCAAAAGTAAATCAATAAGCTAAGAGGCCCTTGCTTAAT
>VCCN01006352.1:268851-293732 GCA_006491835.1 Architeuthis dux | reverse complement strand
ACTTCTGTGTCAAAATAATTCATTAGACCGTGTTTTTTGTAGGATGCCCAATACCTGGGTTAGAGCCGTAATAAAAAATTTTTCTAGACATCATAAGGAGTTAATATTTAAAATGTAAGATCTCTAACTCCATTGGTGCAGCCTGTGGGCGCGATACATACATACATAGCCAGCCAGCCAGACAGACAGACAGACATACTAGTTTAGAAACTGAAGAAACCTATGTTGACAGTTTTGGTGTCAGTTTTGGTTGACGGTTTCTAATACAACATGTTTCATAACAGCTGTGGAAGGGACACAACTCTTTTGGTAATGATGCTGAATTTTACTTTTTCATTATAGAAAATTCAAGAAAGAAACACTATTCTGCAGAGTCTATGGTGGTGTCAGCTTAAGAATGCAGCCTATAAGTCCACGAAACGGATTATCTATTTTATAGGGAAACCCATCAGTCATTTGTTAGCGACTACAGAAGAGCTAGTTGCTGTGATTTACTTACCTATTACCAGCCGTCATGCAAGAAATTGCACTTGTCAGATTATTCATATCATTTTTAAGAATGCCTTCACAAGACATGAAGCCTATTTTTTCCTACTTTCTATGTAATTATCAGGCAATATATATTCTATGCAGTATATTATCTTAGCTCTTAGGAATCAGGAGGTGGTCGAGCTGGTAACGGTACCGAGAATGGTCTCAGTGGTTCCCAACCTTTTCGAGTCATTACCCACTTTTGTCAATAAGATTACTAGTATCCCCCCTTCCATTTAATAAGTTGCAACAAATAATAATTTCAAACTATAACTTTATTTTACGTATAATTAGACAGCTTCATACTAAGAATTAGTTTAATTTTATACTTGTACAGCTGCTGCTGATGTGTATTTGTAACTCAAAGAAAGCAGGCGAAAATAATTAGAACACATCATTTGAAATTCCAATTTATTACAAAACAAATAAGAATTCTGCTATTGTAACTGATATACACATCAATGTGATCCCTGTTCTTGTTTTTTGCTACTGGTTCTTCGATTGGTGGGTCTATTTGTGAGAGAGCACTTAATCATCTTAAATCATTCTTAACTTGGAGCTTATTTCGAGCCTTCAACTTGATAGATAGAAGTGCAGAAAACCCTATCTCTAGACTGGACTTTTACTTTTAACTTATTCCCCCCTTGAACTAACCAAATTCTCCCCCTCCTGGCTGGGAACCTCTGCACTAAAGCATGAATCTATACCCCCCCTCCTGGCTATGGGTAAAATAGCACTGTGGGAAGTAAGTGACGTCGGGTGTTCATCGTCTCTGTGTCAATTTCACATATCGCAACAGGGCCGAGTAAATAGTTATGTTATATGTGGAGTCCGAGAAAGGACGACTAAAGCCGTAACCAGCGTAAGAGCACTACGTACTTTACTTACTTTCTAAGGAATTAAGAGAGTGGGTGAACCAGTTCACTTTTCGTTGTTGCTAACCTAGTTTTACATTTTATCAATTTTCCCTTTTCTTAAAATATCCATTCGCCTATATTTGGGCTTTTTAATGAATAGTAACGAATATCACCAACCCAGAATTAGAATAAATTGAATCTCTCAGCTGCTCCAAACACGCAGTCAAAATCAGAATGAATATTATTCAATCAAGCAGATCTCAAAAACTCGTCTTTAAAGATATTCAATGAGCTTTTGTATGTCCCAAGGCTAGTTTTGTGAAGCACTGAATGAAGATTACTGTTTTTATCAATGATGGGAACTGCTAGCTAATCGATGTACTTCTATATGTCAACATAGATAGCGCAGATTTTACAAGGACACATTCTGGCTCATTCAAAAGAGGAAAATTGCAGAGCGTCAGCTACCTCAAGTAGAGAGGGTCACTCTACTTTGAACATACGAAATGCTGACAATGGTTCCGACTCAAACATTGACAAAACTAATCCATTATCATTTCTGCCGATCAAAAAACCTGATAAATTTCTGGGATACTGCCAAATCTGTAATAACACGAGAGAAAGAAATGGTGAGTTATTTGCAAGCTAATTTTAATCTAATACAGGACAATGTTTGTTGAACCCCAATTGGGGTCGACCCCACTCTCCTGAACTAACTCGTTAACCACTAAGTTCCTGCTAGCCATCATCGTTCGCTGTTATAACACACCCTTCAATAAAAGCCGATTTTATGATATCAGCTTCTTTGCTCACTTAAACAGGCCATCGTAATAATTTGGGGCTGAATAAAAATGGTATATCATTTTTAAGGGTTTTGTGACATCGTTCTTCAAGATTTGAATAGAATGTATCGGGCTAATATTGTTCGTGCCGTTCCACCTCTGCCCCCCATCCATCTACCTCATTTATTGGACAGATCGATATCAGGCCGGATTGATAGACAAGCAAGAGTCTTCGGGATATTTCCAATGACCGACAGGTCAAAACGAAAAGTTACAATGCATATATCACAGCTTCTTTTTATACTGGCATGTGTTGGATGCATGGTAAAGAAAGGTGAAGTAAGGAGGGGTAATCGAAAGAAAGAGATTGAATGGAGTGGGATATTACGAGGCACGGCCAAGGGGGTGTACGGGAAAACGTTGCGAGAGAGAGAGAGAGAGAGAGGTCAGCATAAGAACAATCTTATATTATAGTTAGGACGATTCAGACACATAAAAATACGTATGAATACATAGAAACACATAAATGAATATATTTATATACATAAGCGTAAATATAACGATATAGACATTCATGCACACACACACACACACACACACACACACACACACACACATATATATATATATATATATATATATAATTAGGTAATATTGGATGTATTGATACACTTATGCATCAGTATCCCTGTAGATTTTAGTTATGATCCGAAGAGAGCTCAATACGAAAGTAGAGCGGATATTAAAATCTATTCCCACAAATATATATATATATATATATGTATATATGTGTGTGCGTGTGAAAACGAATTCGTTATTATTTGCATTTAAAGGTTGTAGTTTCGAAATCTGCTTATAGCCATTCATACTATCAAAGTGGTTATATTTCCAAGAGTATAAATGGAATGGCAATAATAGTTAATGCCTGTGGTTAATAGGTAAATCTTTCTGAAAGATTTTGGAACGGATCTATTCATTATAAGAAAAAGACTCACGCACTCACAATGACACATTCACGCATGCGCGCGCACACACATATCACTTAATGTCTTTCTCCCTTTCTTCCCCAATCTAAATGGATATTTGAATGTTTTCTCCATTTTCCTTGTCTTCTGACTCTCTCTTTCATCCTCGCCATTTCTCTCTCATGTTTTATCCCCATCCCACACTTATGTACCGGTGCCGATCACAATTCCCAAACAACACTATCACAAATGTTGAAACCCAAAATAATCCCGAATAGTCGAAATAAGGAAAACCACAATGCCTAAAGTTCAATATCCCGAATGAGTGAAATCCCGAATCATCTTTTTGTTGATACTGTATTGAGGATTTTGACTTTTTTAATGTCAGCTTTTCTCACTGTATTCCCTATAGCATAGTGGAAGAGATCTGTGAAATTGTTCCCTAAGAAGAATTGGAAACAAAAAACTGATATAAAAATTATTTTCTTCCATTATCGAGTCAATTTTTAAAAGATTTGTGTTTACATAACAAAAAATAATTTTAAATCTCACACAAGGTTACTTTGCGGTCTGGGAACGCACAACTTTAAGCATATGAATTAATTATAATTGCATCTTTACTTCACGCAATTCGGTTCACGGAAGTTTTCACGGGTAAACTCTACTTTTGGGTAGCGGTGGAAATACGTATTGGTTTATTGGAATTAATTAAGACCGTCAGTGTTCGGCAGTGAGTTAACAGAACGGATCGGAAATGAAGAATTATCTCTGGGTGCTTTTGGATAGAAGGGGAAACACTTACTGGTTTATTGGAATTAAAACCAAGGAATATGACCGTCTGACTAGACTCGTTGTTACCACACCCTTACCAGATCAATCAGAATAACCCTCCCTCATATTCCACTAACGGTTGATGTCTGACCCCTAAGAAACGAACACTGGGCTTTTTTCAAATAGAGTACTACCGTTACTAACATTTGACTAGTATTTTTTAAATCTTAGTTTTAGTCGCTTTTCATGGGAACTACTCAGACCGTCAGTGTACGGACATGAAGAATAAGCTCTGGGTGAGACTCGAAATCGCATTCCTTTTACCTATGTATGCCAATTGCTCTACCGAGTGAGCTACCAGAGATGTTACGGCTAGCAGAAATTCAAATCTAACCCTTTAAACCATCGCTCGCTCGACACCACATTTGTTACTGTTTTACATAAACTAGTTCTATTAGGAGTAGTAATATTAGCGTGATTTATCTTTTATGAGATGAAGTGTTGTTAAACATTATAGTCAATCAGTTGCGATGAAAAGCAACTAAAATTAAGATTAAAGAAATACTAGTCAGAAAGTAATAATGGTTAAAAATGATTCAGCTAATAAAAGATAAATCAAGATCATATTACTACTGGGATCCGTCGAGTTCATCCCTGACAATTAATCCCCAACAGTTCATAGCCAACAATTCATAGCCATATACAATTCATCTCGAACAATTCATAGCAGTGGATTACGGAAAATTCGTCCCCAACAATTCATCCCAACCTAGTTTAACAATATTAATACCAGCTATCAAAAATGGTTAAATACCTATATCCTATATTCTTTACAATAAACTAAATTTCACTACTTTTGTTGCATATTGTCAATTGGCGGAGGGGTGGGGGTGAATAAACCACTGTAGTAAAGGTAATAAGTTTCAACAATATAAATTTGTTGACTGAACTCATATTATAAGTGTAATAACATTTGTAATGAATAGAGGAAGTTTACGATTAATTTATAGCTGGTTTTAATATTGTTAAACTATGTTGGGGATGAATGTTCCGTAATTCACGGCTATGAATTGCTGTGGATGAATTGTATATGGCTATGAATTGTTGGCTATGAACTGTTGGGGATTAATTGCTGGGATGAATATTCCGTTACTACTTTTAACTAGCCTTATTAGCCTAGTATTTTCAAATGATTCTTAGGTTTAAAAACCTCCCGTACTTTGCTTTGACTATTGTGGGTCTATTAGGATGTTCGAAGTGAAACTGAATACAATCGAACTTAGATCAATTAAAACAATTGTGCGCGGCAAAAGGCCGTATCTGATGACTGCTTCTAATTCTTCCATCCGTTCGCCGTCCATCGGAGGAATACTTGAGGACCAAAAGAGAAGAAAGACGTTAGACGTGACGTTTTTATGAGTGCCTTTCCCGGTCGACGAACATTTCTTGTTTAATGGTTGTCCTGGATACATGGTTCACTGCTTACTTTTGCCCAGGAAACTACAGCTGCGGACACCCGCCTTCATCCTTAATACCCTAGTGGGCCATTGTAGGTACGTAAATACGTAGACAGATAGTCAGATAACTGAATACGGGTATCCCCTCGCTTTCCGAAAGTTCGCTTTACGCCACTTCTCAATTTTTACAGCTTTCAGCGTTTGTTTTGCAGCGTGACGTTATAAAAGCAGCACGCGAATCTCAGTCGCCGATTCCATTTTCTGTACTTCTAACCGTTTGGCCACCGGCACCTCCAAGTCAGTGAGTAGTTTAGAGTATTTTAGTAACTAATTATATGAATATGAGACTGTTCATCTTTCTGGATCAACTATTTCTAATTAGCGGGTATCAGTTGGTGGTGCAAGATTTCCAGGGGTTCGTAGATTTAGCGTTAGTATGTGTTCAGTTTTATAGTTATTCCCTTTGCTCTGTTTAATCCAGCACTGTGATTCCCAAAGAGGGCGCTACCACCCCCTTGAATACACTGGAGGACTCATAGAGGGCACTAGTAGGCAAGGGGTGGTAAAAGGGGCAAGGGGCAAATCTATACCTCTTATGCATATTGTCGTATGTCTGAAAAACTGGTTTTACAGTAGAGCTGTTTGAAATATTTACTGTTTTTCTTATTCAAAGATTTCTACCCTTCACATGAATTAATTTTATACTAATTAATCAAGTTCTTTTAGATAATTTTGTACAATTATATTTTTGGTTGTAAAATAAATGTTTAATTTAAAAAAGAATTATCAACATTTAATTTTTTTTTACCGACTTTATGGGGGTCGCTGATGAAATATATGCTATAGAGTCCGAAAAAGTTTGGGAATCACTGACTATCACAAGACGACAGCATTGAGAACTCAGTGAGCACTGAAATCACTACAATAGAGAATTGGTCTGTGAGATGAGCTAATTAAGCCTCGCGGCGTCCTAGCTTCAGTTGTATGTACTTAATAGAAATGGGAAAACCAAAGAAGCACGCCCAAGCACACATCCATATAGATACGGATCGATATCGCGGAAGACTTTACTTCCCTAAATTAGGTGAGGGTTGTTCTTGTTCCTGCTGTTCTTGTGGCTAGGATGGGAGAACAAAGTCACTCAGGCCTTCGACTTGGACTGCAGTTTGACAATTTCTGAACGTTGCCACATTGCGAAAAGGCAACAGGTACACATTATCTATTTATTTATAAAATTGTACACGTTGATAAATATAATTCTGCAGGTGAGATACTGATCGTTGAATGAAAATGATACACATGGAAATATTGAAAATCAGCAACAGTTTCTCGTTTGTAAAAATTATTTACAAATACGTTTTTCGGAGTCACTGCCAGTATTGATGTTTTATACATACCACAAATCAATCATGTATACCTGTTTCTTATGTATGGATCTATCGATCTTTCGCAATATCTATTGACAGCTCTTTTTTCTACGTATGACCTTAATCTCTTTTTGACATTAATTCGGAATCAAAGAGGTAAACATCTACATTGCCCCTCAATCTTTTTCTACCTCTGATCTATAACGTGACTTTGACAAGACTGTATCTCATAAAGATTATGTCTTAGGTACTGCCTTCAATTCGCTGTCTGGTCTTCCCAGCGTCGTTTTAAATCTCACTACTGGCATGTGAATCCAGAAAGTTTAGACTTGTACTAAGCTAAGCTTAGTAAATTTCATGAACTTCTGTATTCAATCATTCCTACCTCACTTCGTCTGCTCATTTGGACTATTTTGATCCTACATAATAAGTTTACATGAATCATCCAGATAATACAGCAATGACTTGAATAGTGCCGTTTTGATTAGTGCGGGTTTTGATGTAGTACAGTCCAGGTATTGCTGTACAAATCAATTTAACTAAGTATAAGCTGTAAAAACACATTACATCTTGAACAGTACAGTTTTGAACAGTACTGAACATTTTGGAACGAATTAACCGCACTAATCAAGGTATACCTGTAATATTTGTCGAAGTTGGAAAAAAATAAAGTTACCGTGTTAAAGATGTCTCTCCTCGATTCTTTTTAGAGACATTTTCTGATCAGGGAATAAGTATTTTTAAGGATATTTTCTATAGTTTTGAGAAGGGTCATTAACATTCAAATAGTTCTTCGGACGATTGAACTTCTTCTTGTTTGTGCTGTTAACACGACGTTTCGGCCGATCCATTCTTCGGCCGTCTTCAGATGTAATATCCGAATGTGATGGAGTAAACAGAAGTTTTTTTTAATTTATTTCAAAGGAGGTAACCCTTCGAATCCTACGTTATAAGGGTTACCGTTTTGAAATTTAAAAAAAAAATTCTATTTACCCCCATCACATTCGGATATTACACCTGAAGAAGGCCATACGAATGGATCGGCCGAAACGTCGTGTTAACAACACAAACAACAAGAAGGAGTTCAATCGTCCGAAGAACTATTTGGATTATTTTTAAGTATGAAAGCTCTGGTATCCGGACCATCATTCTGACCATTTCAGACCAGACGGACACAAATGTGATGCCGCGCCTCCCTGGGGCGTGGTATTGCTCTGTGTAACCAAGACAAATGGGGTCAGGATTCGTCTTGTGACCAAGTCAAGATTTCCCTGATGTCCTTGTGACACTGGTTGTGAGTACTAGAGAGATCTTTGGAACCTCCTACCTCACACGTTCGCGTGTGTGGTTCCTCACATTAAACATACCTTGTCCCACATCCTGTTCTCGTGGGGTACGAGTAAATAGGAGGAATAAAATATAGATTAGAGAAGAAAGAAAGAAAAAAGAGAGAAAGAAAGAAAGAGAGAAAGAAAAAAAACGGAAGGAAACAAATGGATATAAGATAGTAACCTCCCAATTCAGTTTTTCAGTAGCGTAGATTTTACAAGTATAGAAATAGGTGCTTTCTAGTAAACATGTGGTGAGAAAGATTCAGTCTCGTCCTAAAAGCTCGCTACTTGGCTCGACTTTACAGGAAAGAGGAGAGCGAAAATGAAAATTGCGATTTTTCATAGAGATTAGCTTGAGACATCAAAGGCAGCCATTGTCAGTTTGTGACAGTCGGTCCCCTTATGACCAACACCTGCAGCTCAAGGGTCACGGAGTCAGCTGAAAGGGGCCTTCTTTAAAATCCTGTTCTCCATATAAGCTTCCCCTTGCCTCGTGCAGCAACCCCATTTAATATAAAAAGCGGAACACGCTGTGTCTCCCTTTTGTTTCGTTCTCTGGGGGGTAATTTAGCTCTATTCAAAGATTCTGACAGAGAGAGAGAGAGAAAGAGAGAGAGAGAGAGGATTTAAATCTGTGAGCTTGGCAGTGAGTTCATCATTCGGGTCGGTTGTTAAGCAAAGAGTCAGAGGTTACGTTTCCGTTTCCAAATGACTTAAAGATTATGGATCTGTTATTGTTGTGACTTGTTTTTGCCTGATTTAACTTTACGTAGTGATTTCGAGAAAGAACGCCACTTAAAACATAAACTACCTGTGAAAGAAAGAAAAATGCGAGCCTCTAGTTTAATTAACGCGTAGCTCTCACATAGAATCATCCCAATTTATATTTGGAAGATTATTTCCGACCGGATGGACGCAGATGCGTTGCCCTTGGCATTGCTCGGTGTAATCTGGACCAGTGGGGTCAGGGTTCGACCTGTGAACAAGTCAAGTGCTCTTCTATCCTCCCAACAATAGTTTCGAGGACTAAAGAGAATTTTAGGAAGTTCATGGCCCACACGTTCACGTGTGGGGTTCCCCACGTTAAACCGACCTTGTGTCACACCCTGTTCTCGTGGGGGTTCGGGTAGATAGGAACGGACTGTCGTAATGTTTACTGGCACAAAAAAACGGAATCGGCGAAAGGATTTCAAGATTTGGCCTAGGCTGCTAACGTTCACTTGGCACTAATGCCCTTGAGAAAGGCATGGATACATTTCTTCCCTGGCTATGGGTAAATGACAGAGCAGTTGGAGCCCTTTAGCCCTGTAAGGTAATCAAACTTTAGCCTGGGTAAATAGGAGGAATTGGCGTGTGGCTAGCAACTCCGAAAAACCTACCCGCTACAGAAAACGCGGCAGCATCAACCACCGATTGACCGAAGACGTGGTTGCGACCCTATGCTCCACAAAGAGTATCATCGTTCTCCGCTTATACTCCAATCGGGGGTGTCGTGGGGTTAGGTATACGCGGGCAATTGTTAGTAAGACCCACTTCCGGTTTGCCAGACCCGTCGAAACTTCTTACGGCATTTATTATTCCCCAATGGCCACCTATCTAGGTACCGACCAGGTTCGACATTGCATAATTCGTACTGTGTATCCAGTGTGATTTGGTTGTAACCCCTTACCCCCAGGTTCCTCAATCCTAGTCCTAATGATGAGTGGTTAGCGGAGAGGAGAGTACTATTTTAAAAGACTTTGGTATGACTCGGCAGTGGATTAAACCACGGACTACCAAACCGGGGGCTAGTACTCTACCACTGGGCCACGGTGATCGGTATCCACAAAGAGTGTACAGGAATAATCATCAACAAAACTAACTTAGGACACTAAAAATACTTAGGACCGATCTTTTATATTTTTTCGATAAAAATGACGTTATGTTACTAGGACTGTTTTGACCAATACAGAGTAATAAGGCCTCTCCGCTTTCGGTCCATTGTTTTAGCGACAAGGCATCTAAGTAATTGCAGTATACAAAGGAAAACAACCAAGTCTGATTAGTCACGTGACCAACGTCTTCTGGCAGCATGTCGTGTTGGGGTGATCAACTACAAAACTGGAAAATAGGGTCAAATAATAAGTTACTAATCTCGCTTTTTGTTGGGCCATGATCAGCAAAAAAGTCCGAATTTAAAAAGAAAAACAAGTATGAACGCTGCCGTATACAAACTAAGGAACCGATTTGACATAAAATTACATTGTAAATTGAACCCCCACTAAAAACCTATTTGGGGCATAATTGTCAAAAAACTAAAAAAAAAATGTTTTTTCTAGACATAACAAGGAGTAAATTCTTTAGCCCTCTAGCTCCATTGGTGCGACCTGTATGTGCGAAATATACATATCCAGTCAGATAGAATCACTTAGAAACTGAAGAAACATATGTTGACAGTTTTGCATGACGGTTTCTAAAACTACAATTTGTGGAAATAGCTTGCAATCTGGGAAGATGTTTGGTTAAAGAGTACAACAGTTGAAGAATAAAAAATAATGGACTGACGTTCTAATGGAAATCACGTTTACGTCATGGTCTCGTGACGCTAACGTGATTTGGGCAGTCGGGTGCATACATCTGGGATAATGTAAATAGTATTTACTTGCAGGGGAACCTGATACGAGAAAAGAGACAATGGAGAGAAAGAGGAAGAAAGAAGAAAGGAATAAACAAATATATAATTGAGAAAGGGAGTAGAGAATGAGGGACAGTAAGAATGAAGTTAAACAACGAAATAAACGGTAGAATATTACAATGTAAAGGCGTACATTAATTGAAGAAAGAAAAGTAAATCAAACAAAAAAGGAAAGATCTGAAATAAGATAGACGAATGAAAAGACTTGTTTTTTTTTAGATAAGAAAGAAAGGGGAGTAAAAGGAAACCAAAAAAGAAGGAAGGTTAGAATAATTGGGGGGGGGGCTTGGCTCCTTGAGGGGTCCTCTCAAACATTTAGTGAGATTCGTCAGTAGGTGAACTACTATTTGTGAAGCTTTTGGTGCGTTTTCAAATAGCCCCCCGCTCCACCTTCAGCTACACCTCTGATCATCCTTTCGTGAAAAATAAAGACAGAGATTGAAGAACGTAAAAAGGGGGAAAAGAGTAGTAAGGAGAAAAAGGCAAGCGAGAAAGAGGATTCCTTCGCGAAAGAAAAAAGAAGACATACAAAACAAAAGGAAAAAAAAATGGATATACAATGAAAGAAAAATATATAAATCCAAGAGAGATAAAACCAGAAAAAAAGAAATGTTTGAATGATGGATGGAAGAAATAGAAAAAACAACAAGAAAACACTATGATGAAAGAAGGAAAAACAGAAAAGAAAATATAGACGGCGATAAACAAAAGGAATGAAGATAAACATTGAAGAAATAACGTAAGAGAAAAATAAAGAAAGAGAGAAGATAGGAATAAAATAAACATAGACATTGAAGAAAGAAAGAAGGAAAGAAAGGAATAAAGAAAGATTAAACAGGTCTAGTTAGCCACGCAATTGAAACCGTTACGTGACCAATGTATTTTGGCAGCATGCCGTGTTGGGGGTGATCAATTGAAAGGTTGGAAAAAAGGGTGATCAATGAATAAGTTACTTATCTCGCCCTTTGTTGGGCGGTGATCTCTAAAAAGTCCGAATTTTCAACAAAAAACAAGCGTTAACACTGCCAGACACAAACTAAGAGACCAATTTAGCATAAATATGCATTGTAAATTGAACCCCTACTAAAATCCTAGTTGGAGAGGGGATTTCCAAGAACTAAAAATCTTTTTTTCTGTTTAAATTTTCAACCCTCTAGTTCTAGTGGTGTGGCCAGTCATCCAGCCAGACCCACTTAAAAACTGAAGAAACCTATGTTGATCGTGACAGTTTTGGTTGACGGTTTCTAAAAGCAAAGTTAGATTGAAGAAAGAAAAAAACCCAGAAAAAAACAAAACAAATACAGATCTTAAAGAAAGAACGAAAGATAGAAAGAAAGAAAAGCAAAGATGGACCTTGAAGAAAGAAAGAAAGAAATAGAGACTATATAGAAAAGAGAGAAAGAAAGAAGGTCGTAGAGGTGGAAGCAAGCAAGAAAGACGTACAAAAAAAGAAAGCAAAAGAGGACAGGTAGGTGAAAAAAGGGAGAGCAGATTAGCCTGAAAGGTAAATGGAGCCGAAGAGGAGAGCAAGAGTGATAATGGGAAACTCATGAGGCATGGTTGTGTAATAGCCACAAAAACTGGTAGTTGTTCTCCTCGGAAGAGTGGATTCTTGTTGCACACGTCGGTATAATTATGGCAGAATCAGAGAAGAGTCAGCCTCAATAGGGTCGGATTCTCTTCTTCCCAGCTCAGCCACCCATCAGTCAACTTCTGAACCCATTCTAGTATATGCCGATCTTCCCTACTCTAATATCTATTCCTTTTCTTATCAATCATCAGGTCAGAGGCGTGGCTGAGCTATTTGAAAATTCCCCCAGATTCCCAATGGAGGGTGGGTCCCAATAATAAATAGTAGTTCACCCACTGCATTTCTACTGACAAATCTCACTAAATGTTGAAGGGGCTCCTCAATGAGCCAAGCCCCTAGGCCCCCAAATCACTAGGTAAGCCTTTGCGTCAGATGTTAAAATGCTTCAATCAATCTTTATATTCTACTGTTTTGCTATCATCGTTCTCCTTTCCTTTTTTACCGCAATGCATTTATTTCAGTTAATTGGCTGGAATACTCATTTTGCAAGCCGTTGAGAGTGAGCTTCATCCCGCCTAAAAAATGCGATCTTATGTTGGCTTAGACTAACGAATATCAATCAATATTTTCCCCTACCTATCGAATTTATCGCAGTCTTTGTGTAACAACCTATTCCCATATATATGTGGACAGAAAACAAATAAAGGCATCTCTGATTTTTCACGAATAAAACTGATATTCTGCTTTAAAAAGAATTCTATAGCGCTATTGTTTTCTGGCAAAACATCGCATCACCCAGGTTTGTCAGCTCCCTTACAGAGCTGATTTGACTACCTGTGACTTTTGGCTTTTCCCAAAGCTAAGTTGGACCGTGGACGAGATTAAGGAGAACGTGATTAGGCAGATGATAGCAATCCCGAAAGAGAACTTTGTAAACTGTCTTGAAGTTGAAGGTGACTTTTTAGTTAAAAGGTTTTCACAAAGGTTCCTGCTGCAAGTCCGACACATTTGTTCCCTCTGAGGATATTTGACCTTAGAAACCAAGAAGGAAGCCAGAAAAGAAAGAAAGGAATGAAGAAAGAAAAAAGAAAGAAGAATGATAGAAGGTATGAATGAACAAAGGAAAGTGTAAATGTGAAGGAAGGAAAGAGAATAAAGAATTGGAATGATGATAATGAAAAAGTGAAAGAAACAAGAATGAAGAAGCAACAAAGAAAGAAGAAAATGGTAATAATGATTATTATAAAGGTGATTATTACTGACGAAGATTAAACAAAATGAATTAATAAGATTAAATATAAAGTTGGATTGAAGAAAGAAAAAAGGAGGAAGAAAAATTTCGAGGGGGAAAGAGAAATAATCAAAATATTAAAGAAAATGAGATTTGAAGAAATTAAGAAGAAAAAGTTAGAATGAGAAAACGTTCATGAAGGAGGAGAAAAAAAACGAGAGGCAGTATTAGATTGAAGAAGAAGAAGAAGAAGAAGAAGAAGAAGAAGAAGAAGAAGAAGAAGAAGAAGAAGAAGAATTTTGAAGGAGGAGAAAAAAAAGAGAAGCAAAATCAGATGAAAGAAGAAGGGAGGGGGACAAGATGGGGAATTTGTGAAGTAGGAAAAGAAAACAATAGGCAGTATCAGATGGAAGAACAAAAATAAGAAGAACAAAAAGTAGAAGAAGAAGAAGAAACTGATGATGATGATGATGATGATGATGATGATGATGATGATGATGATGATGATGATGATGATGATGATGATGATGATGATGATGATGATGCAGGAGTAGAATGGAGAGGAGGAAAGAAGCGAGAGGTTGAAAGAAGAGGAGAAGAAAATAATTCAAATAAAAGATCGATAGGATAAAGAAAAAGTGTCGAAAAAGAAAGGTGAAGAAAAAAAAAATAACACAAGAGGAATGAGGCAGACAAAGGAATGGCAGATAAATCCGCTGCTTCTATGAATTGTCCTTAATGATGTGAGGAGCTGCTATCTTCAAAAAATGCCCTCGACAAAAGTACAGCGTAAAACCCACATACACTCATTCAACATAACATCAAACAAAAAAATAATAAAAATTGAAAGCCCAAATGCGTAAAAAGCAAAACAAAATAATGACATAAGCCACAATCCCATTGGTCGATCTTGTAAGAGACTGACCTCTCTTTGAAGAAGACGCGTTTCCTTTCCTAGCCGAAAGAAATAGTGAGTTGGGAGAGAACACTTTTCCCCCCTCTGTTGACCGTTCACGGGGGCAGTGGTTGTATAGTGAAAAGATCTCCAGTGCCCACTTCCTCACACCCGAGCTGACTGCTTCCGGGTGAATTCAGGTGCGGCAAAGTTACCCAACATTTTTTTTTCTCTGTAATAGGTGGGGGTCATCCAGCTTTGAGTGTTAGCGGCTGGAGCAGCTTGACCTGTTGAGCGATTGAAACGTTACCGAATTGAAGAGACTCACAGAAAGAAAGAGTAGCGAGAAACAGGCAGAAAGGTGGAGATAGATGGATTGATAGAGCCGTTTGTTTTCCCGAGTCAATTTAAACATAGAGCAACAAAAATACGCCATGCAAATTAAAAGATACGACAAGCAAATTAAAATTCACGCCACGATTCAGATCGCTTGTCTTTTTAATTTGCTTGGCGTATGTTTTAATTTGCGTGACATATTTTAAAATTTGGTTGCTTTACTTTCTAATTTGCTCTTGAAAAGGTATAGTTAGCAAGCGAGAATTCCTCAACGGATTGTTCAAGCCATAGTCAGTGAATTCGATTCTCCACAAACTAATCTAAGCTGGCACTATGTTTCACAGTCTTGATTTGTTTACGACATGCTACCAAAAGAGTTCAGGGAATGTGGACAGTGTGCACGAACCGAATTTAGTACAGATTTTTGCTGCTACCCTTTGTGAGCAGTACACTTTGTCAGATTGCCATATATATTCCCAAGTTAATTTAAGAAACGGTGGAAACTAAGTGTTAGGATGATTTATTCATGAACAAAATCCCCGAAGTTTTGGGTAACACCTCGTATATACATCTAGCCAGCGACTATCAATAAATAAGCCATATCGTACAGCAGTTTTTCAGACAAGGCAGCAAAAATCTCATGATGAATTGCTAATTACTGTTAACGAGTCGTTGGGAGCGACCTACTACGGTTGCCTTTTAAGTTATGTTTAAATTATATAAAACATTTATCTCCGAATATCTGTTTGGAAAAGTTTAAAAGTGCTATAGTGGAAAATGTATCATATATTAGGTTTGGAATACTTTCTTTGAGTCGTCTAGTAATTATACTGTAGATGTTTACTAAGCTTAATTTAGTCTGACACAAGACCATGGTCATTATACTGTAAATGCAGGCCATTAAATGGCTTGCTTAACGTGCACCGATCACCGTGGCCCAGTGTTAGAGTGCTCTGCTCCGTTTTGGTAGGCCGTGGTTCAACCCACTGCTGAGTCATACCAAATAACTTAAAAATGGTATTCAATGCCTCACCGCTAACCACTCAGCACAGGAACAAGGATTGAGGATTGAACTTAAGGCTAAGGGGTTACGGCAAAATCACGTTGGGTACACCGGTTATAGTAAGATCACCTAAGTTAAGCAACGTCGAACCTGGTCAGTACCTAGATGGGTGACCATTTCGGAATACTATATACCGTAAGCAGAAGAAGTTTCGTCTTGCTAACATTTGCCCGTGTATACATAAGCCCGCGACACCGTCGATGAGAGTATACGCGGAGAACGATTATACCTATTATACCTACTTGACGAGCACTCTATGAGTCAATTCATTAAATGTAACTTGAACCCAAACACGGAATTTGTGGCGTTGGTTGGTCCTCAATGTCGGCCATCTTTATTGACGAATTGTGAAGCAAATTATTGACTTCGTTTCCACCACTATTACCTCATATTAGAAACCGTCAACCAAAACTGTCAACACCAGGATAGTTAACATCGTTTCTTCAGTTTTTAAGTTGGTTTGGCTGGCTGACTGGCGATGTATGTATTGCGTGTACAGGTGGAGTTAGAGAACTTAAAATTTAAACATTTACTCACTTCTCAAATAGGTATTTAGCAGTGGGTTCAATTTACAATGTAAATTTATGCTGAATTGGTCCTTTAGTTTGTGTCCGGTAGTGTTCATGCATTTAAAAAAAAATTCGGACTCGTTTAGTGATCACCACCCAACAAAGGGCGAGAGAAGTAACTTATTCGTTGATCACCCCAATTTTTAATTGATCACCCCCAATACAGCATGCTGCCAAAAGACATTGTTCACGTGACAGTTTCTATTGAGTGACTAACAAGACCTGTTTTCTATTTGGGTGAGTCAGCAATGAATTTGTTTGTTGGACCTATTTCACTGATCGACCTTGATTCTGCTAGAATCATACAAGACTTCAATCACACACACAATAAATGGCCTCTTAAATAAGTAAGCAATGTTTTTGTGCCGTACGCGCACATGAGTAATAAGCTTTTAATCTCTCATTGAATTTGAAAATATAGCACAAATATTTTAAGTAGATTAACGTAGGAAATAATCAATAACCAGTTTGTAATCCATGTTTAGGCATGAATATTTTAGCAACGCTCTCTAATTAAATATTTCATTAAAAAAACGGAAAATAATATTTTCAGTGACGTAAACTTTCTTATAACCAATTATTGTTGTTGTTATACAATTTGGCATTAATCCTTATAAAAATAGCTAGCTAGATTGCTAGATCGATAGATAAGTTGCACCTCGCAGGTTTTAAATATACTCACTGCAAGAGAAAATGGAATATTGCATTGTGACTTTCTCAGGCACAGCGCGTCCATTGGGCTAACCTAGGCTGTCGCTTATGGCGCATAGGTCTTAAGAGGGAAACTCCAAACTTAAAATAATAGTCGTTAGAATACGGGGTGCAAATGTCAAGTCTCGCCTAGGGTGCGTGAAACCCTTGTGTCGGCTCTGGTCCTTCTACGTTAAGAGATGGAACATACTACCTTTGAAATCAGCATTCAAAAATTGAGACTTTTACCTGGACTCGAATGGCCTATACTGACGACAGGAACAAACTTGTTATCTTTGCAGCGTCAATACGACAAGAAGGACATGTTCATTAATAGATAATAAGCAGAAGATTGGAAATTATGTATAAGTAGCTAGATATGAAATGTGATAGATGGATAGATATGAACATACTTAGATAAATAGATAGATATGAACATACTTAGATAGATAGATAGATAGATATGAACATACTTAGATAGATAGATAGATAGATAGATAGATAGATAGATAGATAGATAGACAGATATGAACATACTTAGATAGATAGATAGATAGATAGATAGATAGATAGATAGATAGATAGATAGATATGTTGATGAATAGCTAGATAGATAGATGGGTATGTTAGTAAGGTGCCTAAATATGTTGGCGGGTAGCTAGTTAGGCAGCAAGTTATGTTGATGGTTGGTAGCAAGATAGAGAGCCAGATATGTTGGCAAGTAGCTAGCTAAAAAAATGTGTTCATGGGTAGCTAGCTAAATATATAAATATGTTAGTGGATAGCTAGCTAGATACGTTTTGGTGTAGCTACCCAGGCGGCTAAATATGTTGATGGGTTGCTAGTCAGATATGTTGTTAGATATGTTGATAGATAGATATATAGATAAGTATGAAGAGATTCACACTGCAAACGTTTTATTAATACAAAGTACAGTAAACCTCCGATCAAGACGTGTTCGATGAACGTGCGAACAATGTTTGGATCAAATGTAGAATCCAGACCCCAAAATTGATTCAAGTCAAAAGTACAAATTTTCAGATTACACCGTAATTAAAATTAAATTTAATTAATGAGTTTTTAAATGTTGTTATACTATGTCTTCACTATATTCTTTTATGTTAAAGGGGTCTGAATTCTACATCTCATCCTTTGATTAGATTAAATTAAATTTTGATTACGGTGTAATCTTGAAATTTGCACTTTTGCCTTCAATCAATTCTGGGGTACGGATTCTACATTTGATCGCATTTTTTAATCCAAGAAATAGAATAGCACGCCCAAAAATTCGATTAGCCCAATAATTAAAGGAGAAAGGGAAAACATTACCTCCAAGAATATTTTATTAAAAACAAAATGCTCCTTTCCTTTCAATAAACTTATAACACTGAAACTTTTGTTATTATCCTTTACTATAATGTATTAACAATTGTTTTAAAAATCACGTTTAGTTTTATTTAAATTTGAAGTTTGGATTAATTACATTGTTTCCCATAGTTATTATAAGTTCGATTAACGCGGGTTCGATTAGAACGCACATTTTGAGGATGCATTAACCGCGTTAATCGGGAGTTTCCTGTATTCCGTAATCAAATAGTCAAATGATAAGAATCTCCAGCAATGAAATTAATATTAACACGAATATTCTGCATTCAGTTCGTAAACAGGAAGAAACAAGATGTTATCCCATTTTCTATATTTTCAAAAGCGATGCAGAACAAATAAGTCGAAGACATCAAAGATTATGTCATTATTTACTTTCTGATCGCTGCTGCTGCTGCTGCTGTTCTCAATATTACAACGTCTACTATTTGTGTTATGACTGCTGCTATGGTGAGGGATAAAGAGGTGGAGAATAAGTTCGTAGGAATGTGTGCTGGTGCAATCGTGGTTGTCGTAATCGAACCTCAGATGCAGCGGTGACCTGAATTTGACTGGAGTAGTAAGGCAAATTACAATAGAAAAGTAAAGGATGGTTGATTTTGCCAGAATTTATGGAGGATTCAGACAAATAGATTCCAGTAAATGTAGTTTGTGAGCACAGTTTGGTATTTGCTGCTTTAAGATTTTGACATCGTAACTCATAGAGAGATATGAAACAGATAGATAGATAGATAGATAGATAGATAGATAGATAGATAGATAGAAAGAAAGTTGGCAAGCAAGCAAGATAGATAGAAAGCTAGCTAGAAGATAGCTAGATAGCTAGATAGACACAGTTGAGTATAGTTACATAGAAATATAAATAGTTTAACAGAACTGCTTTTTTGTTATTTATACAAATACCTAAAATTAGAAAACACTCAGAGAATGTATACCTCTACCAAGTGCCAAAGTGTATGGATCCTCACCAAAACGTAATCACTTCTTTTGTAGCCGATGGACCACCTTTCCACAAAATATCATTGAGAACATTTGGAGATATTGTGTGGTATGGACATATAACTACTACGTAACGGAGGTACTTTTGCATGGATCCACCCCAAAATTCAACCACTTCTTCAGTAGCCCATTTCCCCCATTTCCACATTGAAATTAATAGACATTATTTTGAGATATTGTGTGGACAGACAGACAGGCGAACAGACGGAAAGACGGACAGCCAGACGGACGGATGGACGGACGAATATATATATACCTCCCCAAATTCGTTGGCAGAGGTAAAAAACAGATTTCAAATCATCGAAGAATAATAAATGTATTGTATTGTAGTTTAATAAGCCACTTTTCGATTTGTTGCCATGTCACCTTCTCACAAATAACTTTGACATGTGTATCCAAAGAGTTTATTTAAACTCGTGAGTTAATCCGCATATTTATATATTTCACTATGGGATATAGATTACGACACAAGGCTGTTTTATGGAGAGATATTCAAACAGTTATTTGTTATAATGTAGATATAAGGGATGTCTCGATTGTCTCCCTTTAAGAAGTTACAGTCTAGGAGTCGAATCCCCACTGCTATCAACTTCCTATGTGATAAAATAAAGTCCCTTTGATGCCCTTCTTTAACAAGCGTTAATAATCGCAGATTAAGTGTACGTTTTAATTGCTATTGGCCTGTGCTGTCGGAGAGGAGGATCCCCGGCGTCAAGACAGGTTATTTTGTTAGACCATATATTCCCAACCTAAGGTATGTACCCCCAGGGAAACATTTGCACTTCTCAAGGGGTACTTTAGGGGTCTGAGATTATAACATGCAATCTCTCTCTCTCGCTCTCTCTCTCTCTCTCTCTCTCTCTCTCTCTCACATGCACACAAATGCACAAACATATAAACACACTGACACACACTGACACACACTTATAAAAATACATGTGTTATTAAATGAGAAATTTATTATTTTCATATTTATTGTCTTTGTGATTTATAGTAAACTTACCCTTCAGATACACGATGAGCAAAAACACAAATATTTAGAGACTTACTTACAGCTGGGATCTACATCAGTAGTAAACAATGATATCAACATTTCCAGTGTTGTTGGGTAGTAAATCAAATCACAGATCAAATATCAGAACACCTCAACATGATCTTCGTTGTACAGTTGCTAAAGTCTATCCTAGTATTAGTTAACTTGTAGCCAAATAGCACGCTCAACCATCTCACAATCTGAAACCGACATACTCGAATAATTAATCACCGAGTTTCTTATGGTGGATATGGTTAGACAATGTGAAAAGAAAGAATGAGAGAAGCGTGTTACATCACAAATGAAGCTGGAAAGGGAACTTAAAGGATATTTCCCAAATATTTCACTAACAATTAAATGGAACTTTTACAAAAATCAATATAACTTTATCAATTTGTTATTCTTAAATTTTAAGGGCACATGGGAACCTGTTAGAATGCCCAAGGGGTACACAAGAACAAAAACGTTGGTAACCCTTGTACCGACCTGGGAAAGTGGGCCAGAGTCCCGTGTGGCCCGATGTCATCTTGGCTACACAGTTTATCAATGTCTCTTTTAAAAATTCTTCGAGAAACTCTAATGAAAAACAAAACAAAAAACTCGTGGTTTAATGAATAGAGATCAGGCACTTAACTGACTGGTTTGTCAATCAATCTTTTGAGACAGGAGAAATGAGACAAGCAAATGTATGTCAGGGGTAGGGGGGGATAAATCGAGAGAAAGAGGGGGAAAGAGAAAGAGAACGCAGTGCCCTGTAAACGGATGTCATCAGATACTGACCTAGGTTTAATGTCAGATTGCTTCCGTATCACTAGGTACAACCCCACCAATCGCTAAAAGAATTTAAAGACACAGACACATATGTACATAATTTTGTGCGTAAGTATGGATATAAATTATTGGTGTGTTACTTATAACAACTGTTGGGGAATAAAAACTACCAGTTCCAATTGTATTTAGGAATACTACCCTTTTTTAAAACAGATGGCATTTTTAAGGAAGGAACAAAAAAGGTTATTAAACGTATTAAAATTATTAAATTGACAAGTTTTTACCTTCATCCGAATGGATGGGCCACTCAAATTTAATAAAAAGTGTTGTGTTACAATACTTTATCCAATAATAATAAAGATTGATGTATTACAAGTAGTTGATAGATAGAGAAGAACAACTGCATATTAAAGTGTATGTGTTGACTTTAATTTTATTTTTGCTTCAACCTCAGGCCATGTGAACAGCTTTTTCGGCTGAGCTGCGCATGCGTCTTAGATACATCTGAATTCAAAATGAACTCCGACTGACAGCTGAGGGTATCAGCGTATATGTGCGTGCGCGTTAAAGGAGGAAATACTGAAGGCTTGACGTAGTGGAGTCAAGCAAAATTACGAAAAAGAGACAAAGAGTTACGCGCAAATTCATCATAAAGGATCGGACACACAGACACATCAGCGGTCCAAACTAAATCGGAACTTGAAGAAGGCAAGACAGTTGGGTTTTCTTCTGTATGTCCTAAGCGTTGAATATTTTGAAAGAGAGAATTATTTTGGGGGGACTGGGTCAGTGGCGTAGCTAGAGGGGCTGCAGGGGGAGCAGTCGCTCCCTCCAATCACATTCTTCAAGAAATGGTGCCTTTTCAGCAATTTTTAACTCTTCAGTTCCCTTGTGTGATAAAAGTCGAATCCCTTTAGTTTTTATCGGTATTATTTTTATTTTATCGCATGGCATTGGAAGAATTGTCTAGACTTTTACTTTTATCGATCAACATCCCATTGTTTTGGACTGTGTGCGTTATACAATTACTATATTGCTTAGTTTTGTTTTCATTTTACGTTTAAAATGTAAAATAATCAAAGGTTTTTATTATATTTCTATAGTTTTGAGAAGGGTCATTAACATCCAAATGCTTCTTCGGACGATTGAACTCCTTCTTGTTGTTTGTGTTGTAAACACGACGTTTCGGCCGATCCATTCTTCGGTCTTCTTCAGGTGTAAAATCCAAGTGTGATGGGGTAAACAGTTTACTATTTAAAGGGGGTAACCCTTATAACGCAGGGCCCGGGTGTTTCTGACCGAGACCCAAACCCGTCAAGACAAAGACACAAAACACCCGGCCCTGCATTATAATGGTTACCCTCTTTAAAAATAAAAACTGTTTACCCCAGTGGTTCCCAACCAGGGGGCATTCTCCCCGGGGGTGGGTGTGGGTAGTCTAGGGGGGGGGGATAAGACTATTAGGTAAAAATAAAAGTCCAGTCTAGAGATAGGGTTTCTGCACTTCTATCTATCAAGTCGAAGGCTCGAAATATGTTGGGAATGATTTAAGATGTACTCTCTCACTAATAGACCCACAAACCGAAGAACTAGTAGCAAAAAAACAAGAACAGAGATCACATTGATGTGTATATCAGTTACGATAGCAGAATTCTTATTTTTGTAATAAATTGGAATTTCAAATGATGTGTTCTAATTATTTTCGCTTGTTTCCTTTGAGTAACAGATACACAGCTGTACAATTATAAAATTAAACTAATTCTTAGTATGAAGCTGTCTAATTATACGTAAAATAAAGTTATTATTTGAAATTATTCTTTGTTGCAACTTACTTAAATGAAAGTGGGGGAATACTAAGACAACTGTGGGGAATGACTCGAAAAGGTGGGGAACCACTGGTTTACCGCATTAAACTCGGATTTTACACCTGAAGAAGGTTTTTATTATGTTTTGATTTTAAACACAGTATAGATGTCCGACCCTACTGTGAAATATTTGTATTGTGTTTTAATTTTAAATACAAAATAAAAACAATTATGTACGTCCTTTAAAACTGTTTATTCCTTATGTTTTGATTTCAAATCACAAAATAAGGAAGTAGAATGAATTTGAAATTATTTCTCACCTGTCCTGTGTTTTCATCGCCACTAATTTTAGAACCTGGCTACGCCCCTACACTGGGTACAAAGGTTAGAGGAAGGACGAAATGAAATAGGATAAACAGGTCTGAGTAGTCACTCAATAGAAACCGTCACGTGACCAACGTATTTTAGCAGTATGTCGTGTTGGGGTGATCAATTAAAGAATTGGAATACTAATTAAAGAATTGGAAAAAGGGGTGATCAATCAATAAGTTACTTCTTCGGACACAAACTAAGGGACCAATTTAGCATACACTTGCATTGTAAATTGAACCCAAACTAAAAAATCTATTGGAGGGGAGGCTGAAAGAAGAACAAAAGCCCTGTTAGTTTGTGTCCGGCAGTGTTTTCGCTTGGAAATTCACATATTTTTTTAGAGATCACGGCCCAACAAAAGACGGGGGGAGTAATTTATTCATTGATCACCCACTTTTCAATTTTTTAATTGATTACCCCAACACAGCAAGCTGCCAAAAGACATTGGTTTCTATTTAGCGACTAACCAAACTTGTTTGTATGTATAATGAATTGGGTTACGCTCTTTCACCAATATTTGAAATTTACAAGCTATATTCACGGGGTGTCTTATACTTATTTGTTTTCTTTCAATGTATATATATAGAGAGAAAAGTGAGGGGAGAGGGGAAGTGAAAGAGTTACGTAGATGGATAGAGAGACTGATTTATCGATTTTTTTATACAAAGAAACATGGGACATAGATGAAAAGCTGAAAGGTATTTACCAAATTCACTCCTGCAATTCCTATTCTGTTACAAGGACATATGCACGATACTTCTAGAAATGATCGAACTCCTATACAAACGGTTTTTAATCATAACATTGTGATAGTTGTTCGAAAAATAAATTAAAAAGGAGATAGATTGACTGATTGATTTGCTAAGTGAAGTGTGAATTGCTTTGCACTAAATGACCTCTCAGTTTAAGCTGACGGGTTATGTTGACCTAACTCGAAAGTCTCCTCTGACATCGACTAATTACCTTTTGTGCCTGAACGGGTCAAAGTAACCATGTCACATCACAATGCTGTTGACGAATTCCAGTGTTTTTGCCTTTCTTTTACCGAAGACTTTCACGCCCTGACGGGAAAAAAATTCCAGGAAGCCATTTTTTTGCATGAACACAATGGCGACAGGAAGTGCCAAATATTTGGAAATATCTCTCTTATACATTAGTGTTAGTAGTAGTAGTAAGAGTAATAATTATAATACTAATAATAAATAAAAAAAGAATTTTAGTAATAAACTTACATTGCGAAATGAACTCCCCACTAAAAACCTATATATATATCCAGCGACAGGAAGTGCAAACTATTTGGAAATATCTCTCATATATTAGTGTTAGTAGTAGTAGGAGTAATAATTATAATACTAATAATAAATAAAATAATAGTAATAAACTTACATTGCAAAATGAACTTCCCACTAAAAACATATATATATAGTAATCATTTTCTCGTGAAACCAACTGTACAGGTTGTAATGAA
>VCCN01006352.1:219778-238873 GCA_006491835.1 Architeuthis dux | reverse complement strand
AGAGAGAGAGAGAGAGAGAGTCAGATACAGAGACAGAAGGAGAGAGAGAATGAACGAAAGGGAGGATGAATGGGTGCGTCTTCCCATAAGCCAGTCTGTTCGAAACTCCATGTCTAAATGTGATTTATTATCTAAGAATTTATGTCTGCTGTTATGTAAGGTTGGCAGTGTGTGTGAGAATGTTCGACGCTCTGACGGAACATTCTGTGTGTATGTCCTGTGTACGTCTGGGTATACGTACCTATATTCACGGGTATCTATATGTGTGCGCGTGTGTGTGTGTGTGTGTGTGTGTGTTTATCTTGATTAGTACAAGTGTGGTTTTTGTGTGTATATCTGTATTTTGAGATACATGTGTATGTGTATACACTCTTAGGAGAGTGTATGTGTATGTGCGTTAGAGTCTGCAAGAAAGAGAGAGACCTCACCCAGACTTGTGTATGTCTGTGTTTCTTTGCACAAGGATAGATAAATAGATAGACAGACAGATATGAACAGACTGAGATAGATAGACAGATAGATAGATAGATAGATAGATAGATAAACATACTGTTATAGATGGATAGATAAATATAACAAGACTGAGATAGATATGAACCTACTGAGATAGATAGTTAGATATAAACATACTGTGATAGATGGATGGATAAATATGAACCTGCCGAGGTAGGTAGATAGATAGATAGATAGATAGATAGATAGAGAAAGGAGTGCGTGTGTGTATGTGTGTGCGGATACTAATGTGTTTATACTTAGCCTTAAATGTTTAAGTATATTCCCGCCATCGATCCTCCGTCTTTCTGAGTTTGTTTGTGTGCATGTGAGTACTTTTCCTATTTAAACTGCGTAGCCTCGTCTGGTACAAGGCCACAAAAAATACGGTTCCTATGATATAATTCACTTTGCAATAGATTGCTTGCTAGACTAGCTTTATGACAACAACCATCGTTCTACCTAGGTAGCGACCCTATAAGCATGCACATGTTTATTTATTTACAAAGCTTAGTTCAGACTGACACAGATACATAATAGTGGGACACCCAGTGAGAATCGAACCCACTACCGTAATGAATGGTCTGTGAGACTAGATCGCTATCGTTTAGCATCATCGTATATGTGGAATACGCGTGTATTTGTGTGTTCGCTTTTTAAGTGTTAGTTTTGTTTGATTGCTTCAATTCAAGTCGAATATTTAACTCAATTGTTTAAGTTCAAATTAGAAACCATCAATCAAAACTGTCAACATAGCTTTCTTTAGTTTTCAAGTGTGTCTGGCTGGCTATGTATCTATGTGTCGCGCGTACAGGCCGCACCATGGAGAGGGCTGACATTTTAAACATTCACTACTTATGTCTAGAAAAAAATTTTTTTCTTGAAATCCCCCCATAAATAGGTTTTTAGTGGGGGTTGAATTTACAATATAAGTGTATGCTAAATTGGTCCCTTAATTTGTGTCCGGCTGCGTTTACGCTTGTTTTTTTGTTTTTTTTAATTCGAACTGTTTTTTAGTGATAACAGCCCAACAAAAAGCGAGAGAAATACTTTATTCATTGATCAACCGTCTTTCCAATTTTTTAATTGATCCACCCCAACACGACATGCTGCCAAAGTCACAGGATGACGGTTATTATTAAGTATTATTTTTAAGTTTACAATTCTATGTGATTTTATAAGATTATTTTTGTGTGACTAGTGCGTTTCTCTGTAAAACAGTGGTTCATACGAGCATGTATAAATTATTGCCTCAGCGTGTTTATGTTTTAAAATGATTGCGTATTTTATTCGCGTTAGCGTGTCTTTGCGCTCGTACCTGTATGTGTATATATTCAGAGTTTGTTAACATGCAGGTGTGTGTTTGATTAGAGATATGTACGTATTCTCAGAACAAGCTACGCGTTTTCGTGCGAATATGCACGCTGGCCTGTGTGTTTACGCACCTCGAATTTTGTTGAGAAACACGGATTGAGAGAAGAGAATAACTCAAAAGTGGATAAGTAAGTTACTGTGTAGCAGCGTTCAAAATCATGTTAGAGGGAGCGCCTACACATCACTATGTGTGTACGTATGTGGGTATATCCGTGTATTGCTCTGCAACTTGGCGTATTATAAAGTTCTAAATCTATGTGTGTTTTACTGTTTTGATTATGTCAAAAGAGAGCGGACATATGCGTGTGTGTGCGTGAAAGAGAATTTATAGTTCATTAGTTGAGCGTGAATATATCCGTAAATATGAACACTTGCTGTTATGTGTGTGCGTGAACGGTGTGTGTTTCAGAATTATATCAAATTAATTAAAGTAGGTATATAATTATGTGAGCATGCATAAGGATATACAAAAATGTATTCTCAATACATTGAGAATACAGTGTATGCATATGCAGGCGCAGACATAGGGGTAAGGTCCAGGGGGTCGCCCCCCGCTCGGGCAAAACACAGTTTTAAAGAAATTAAAGATCGAACAATTAATCGGGAATTTTGGAAGACAGTAGAGACGGTTATTAAACCGATCACCGTATATGAACGCGTGTGAGTTGAATTATTTTAAAATAAGTTTTTTTTTTCGCTCGACGTATACAGGGGTAATATTCACGCATTTATCTGTAAAAATATTTTTTTTACATTTTGACCCCCCCTCCGCTCAAAATCCTGGATCCGCCCCTGATATGGGTACATGCTGATATGAATGTGTACATTGTGCTGAATCCATTCTAACTTAGAATTTCCAAGTATTTGTATGTATACAAGAACGTCTTTAAATGTGTGTCTAATGTGCTGCTTATGCGTGCGTTTGTATGCGTGTTACGAAGGAATTGTTTGGTTACATATCAGTATGCGTGTGATTAGCGTCTGTGTGTATGGGGGAAGTCATGTATGCAAAAATATCCATGTTTGAACCTGTGTGTTTGTGGGGGTATGCATTTGCGTGATTATAAGAGAGAGAGATAGAGATATGTGGGGCTGCGTATGTTTGTGTATGTATATATGTTAAAGTGTGTACGTTTGTGTCTATGTATGTGAAAGCAGTATAATGATAGAGCTACTGTGCAAATGTGTGTATATGTATGCGTGCTCGTACGGAGAAAAACAAGATATGACGAAACATTAAAGAAGGGAAAAAATTGGAAGGGGCGATGTTAGAGAAAGACGAAGAGAGAAAAGAATTGAACATCAACGATAAAACAGTGAAGAGGAGGTTCAAAAAGAAGAGCAAGGGAAATGAATTTTTAAAAAAATACATTGGGATGGGGGCTAGTGGAAAAACGAAGGAGAAATAAAGAAGCCACGGAAGAAGGGGATGAAAATAAGAAGAATGATAGAAAAACGTTTAAGGAGAGCGAGGCCCTTCAAAAGAAAGAATAACAGAAATGAAGAAGAGTAAGGCGGAGGAAGGAAGAGTAGAGGTAAAAGGAGAGATGAAATAGGGAGAAGGAGAGCATCTCGATTCAACGAATGAAAATATGACATTAATTAAATATTCATGAGACGAGAGAAGTCGGCGTTGTAAGTACGCATGCGCGAGGACCGACCTGCTTCGGCAGTTGTTCACGATAATGGCGACCTGGAGAGGGACTTTACTGAGATGGGCTCCTTTAATAATTGGATATTTTAGTTTCGCATCGCTCGTAACATACGCAAGAGAAGGTAAGTTGTATTCGGCGAGAATAGGCGTTGAATTTAAGCGCCTGTTTGTGAGATTTTGTGCAGTTCTTCATTTTAAAAATTGTCTTTCTTTTATTATTTTCTAACTCGTTCCGAAGGCTCCTCTCCGTTTGTTCATTCGTTGTTTCTTTCTGTCTTTCTCTTCGCCGCCAATAACACACACTTGCTAGTTTTAGTCAGTCAGTCGAAATGTATATTTCTCTCTCTCTCTCTCTATTTTGTGTTGTGCATTTAATCGTAATTCTTCTGTCAGTCTCTATCGTCAGTCTTTGTATCAGTTACTGACTTCGTGGCCTTTTGGCGTTCCTTGAAGCTAAGACTATCGTCAAAATTTTTTAAAGTCATAAAAATAAAAATTTTGAAAATACGGTATCAGTCACTGTCGGCGACATAAATACAGTTGTGCATCACCACTGCTAGTGCATTCTCTCTGATCCAATATAAAAATGTCATTTCTCCCCGACCCCCTTTGCATTCCACCCGTTTTCTTTTCTATTTTTTTTTTTTTTTTTACTTAAAGCAAGCGATGTATCATCCATCTTAGCAAACAAATCTTCATTCTTAACGTGTTCCCTTCCTGCAAAAAAGGACACCTCCAATTCTACTATAATGCTATATATATATATATATATATATATAATCAAAAAGCCACCACAATAGGATATATTGTATGACTATTACTTGAATTGTTTACAGTTGACCATTCATTTCGTTGTCTCCAGAAGAATTTGGTGTGATTTCACACCGAATTCTTCTATGCTGTTTAATTACCTTGAATACAAGCATCCGCATAAAGGATAAAATCCTTGTCACAAACATGTGTAGATGATAGTGTGATAGATAAATATAGGCGTAAAATTGTTTCATTACATTTCAAAACAACAATCTCTTTCCCTGACACACGCACACACATATACATAACATCAGGCTGAACACTACACAAAACATTTTTCTCCCTGTTGTTGTAGTAGTGTCGGCTCGATCGGCTTAGAAACCTTTCGTTCACGTCTTTCTCAGTCGCTGAGAAGAAACATTGTCTTCCACCTAAACTACCGCTTTTACAGATATGTTCTCAAATCTAGCCTTAACAGCACAATTCTATGCGTTATCTTAAAGTGCCAATAGCTTATCGAAAAATAATTAAAAGAAGGCTGCACGTTAGCCCCACACCTGCGCGCCCCCTGTATGTTTGTAAATAAATACTTGTTGGCTTCATCATTTCAGATAATTTAAATAAAGGAACAGACACTTTTATATTTATGCTATGGTTTGGTTCCTTGTTTAGACGACTGCGATCTTTTCCCTTACCTCGTTGTAATCTTCGGTAGCGCCTCTCTCAGCTGTTAAACGGTATAAAATTATTGGAAATAATAATGCTAATAATAATTTACCTATCTAATCCTGTTGTTGATGGGAAGGAATCTGCTCTAGGGACTGACTCAAATAAATAGAAATAATGTTAGTTATTGTTTAGTATTTCAATTCTTTGTTTATTTTCTAGTTTTAAATTTATAATGCTGTAGCATTTAATCCAAAGTCCAGTATTTTCTCTTATGTTTAGCTGAACTAGTAGTAAAGATTTGTTTCAAAATATAATAAATTGGAATTTCTAGCGTCTCTATTTTTATTTATCTATCCCACATATGTAGATTCTTTTTCGACAACTTGACATCACAACTAGCCTTGAAATCCTAACTTGTCATTCTCCACACACACACACACAATCCGTCTCTATATAATCGTAACTTTGAGTGAAATGTTTAATTGTATCCACACCGGCACACACGCATTCTTTCGTTTCGGAAACTATAAAATAAAATACCTGTGCTTCATAAACAGAATGTTATATTCTTGTGTAATTAAATTGTCTAACCTCTACACAACCGATTGTGGTGGTATGCAATGTTTTCATTAACCCTTTCCATGCGCTACCGACGCAAATTTTGAAACAATTCAAAGGTATTTGAATCTCATCAGGGGCTTAGCTGAGGAGGGATGGGATTCGGGGCGATTTTAAATCACCCTCGGGCCCCCAATGGAGGGGCCCCAAAAGCTTTATGAATAGTAGATCACATACTGATTTTCTACTAACATTATACAATAACAAATCTCACTAAATGTTTGAGGGGGTCCCCTCAATGAGCCAAGCCCCGCGCCCCCAACTCTCCAGCTACACCCCTGGTATTTGAATCTCATCCTGATTATTTTCTGGGGGGTCTCCTTCTTGAAAAAAGTATGCGTTCAGGTGTTAAACAAGAGACAGATAAACAGCTGAGAAATCTCCACTAATTGAATGGTGGTGGGTACAGTTTTTTTTAATGTTTTGCATCTTTGCAAAATATCTGAACTATGAAATCTATATATTTTAAGATATAGCTAGGGAAAGGAGCGCGAGGAAAATGAAGCAAGTATACAATTTCAGTTACATTGATTTAATTTGAGATTTTACGTATTAAGACGTAAATTTAAGTTTGAAAATATTCTCCCTTTAAAAAAAAATCTTTTCCCGTTGCTTAGAATCGAACCTGCGCCTATCATTTCACTGACATAAACAAGTGTATTCCTAACCAAAACCAAGGGAAACCAAAATCTTAAATTCTGACTCTGGAAATGGTTCATTTTGTTCAATCACGAGTTCTTGGGAATCATTGAGTTTATTGGAAACATTTCTACCTTTTCGTTTCTTAGTAGTTTCCATCTTAATTTTCATTCTACCTATTGTTACTGATAAAATCGTAAAGCATTCTACGGTAATGCTATAGTTTAGCGGCGTAATTTTGCAATTTCTGTTTGAACAGCGTAAATTATTTTACTAAAGTTAGGGTTAGGATTTTTTATTGCATTTGTCTTGAAATGTTCAAATATAATTCTCATGGTCAAAATAATATACGTAGCTATAATATAGGATTTACTCGTTGTTTTTTTTTTTTACTTAAGACTTATTTTGTGAGAAATACACATTTATAAGTAGTTTTAGGTTATTTTGACAAGGTAATTGTTTTTGTTTTGATAAGTCCTAATTTCCTCCAGAAATACTTGAAATTTGCTGCAAGGTTGTATATATGAATTCATTCGATTGTAGACTTTTTTGTTCTCTTTCATTCTCATATAGGCGACGTTAGTTTATTTATTACAAACGGACACTCAGAATTTATGCATTCTTATTATAAATTTTACACCCTCAAGATCATGAAAATATCTGCGAAACCCACATTTTTAAATTTAATTTTTACATCGATTTCTGTCTGAGAAAGAGCATTATTAGTTTAAGTATAAATTTCTTATGTTCACTACACTAATGAAGATACTTGCTGGTTTTCTTTTGATTTATTTTATTTCTGATTTAAAATGATTTATTTTAAAATTCCCCATATTTTCTGGCTCGCAGATTTTTTTTAAAACCCGAAAAACATTTTGAATCCACAATGGATAAAAAAAAAAAAAAACTTACATTTCAAGCAGAAATGTACAAAATAAAATCCATAAGACAAAGAAAAATGGAAAAAACATTGGAACGACAAAAAAATAAAATTTATTTCAGAACGACATTGGAATTTACTTATACACACGGACACTATTAGCAGCAACAATGCATTTAAATAAAATGCGGACAATCATTACTACCTGCTCTTTGAAGAGATTGAACCTGCTTCCACAGCTTCCGACGATATGAATAAACCAAAAGAAAAAAATCTGTCTCTTCCTGTCCTGGTTAGTGGAGCGCTACCAATCTTCCAATACCATTAGATCGATATATCTTTACTTACCTGGTCGTGGTAAATGGAATCGCTTCACGACTGTCTCCTGCTGAATTATTTTCTTGCTTGCTCCTATCAATCATCTATCTCGCTACTTTGAACACAGCATCACCGATCCTATTTTTATCTAAATTTCTGGATTGGTTATAGGTGTGAACACTTGAGAATCTCACGCACACCAAATGGATTTCTTGCTCTCAAAGTGAATGCCAGAATAATCGATCTGATGATTCGTGGACGTTATTATTCCTTCCAAGATGGATCGAAAGACTTCAATCAATTCTTTTTTCGTTATGTAGCTTGGTTGGTGTCGAACACAGTTCTTTCTAACCTGTGCGTGTGTGCGCGCGCACAGACGTTTTGCAACCAGCGCACAAAGGATATTAATGTGCGCACAAACGATTTCACATTCTGAAGATAGCTTACTAAGTTTTTATTGGGAAAATATTGATTCCCAATGTCGAATTCAAAGTTGGGCGCATGCTTTTGTCACAGGAAAATAATTGCGCAACATATTTTTGCGGACACTGAATACAAAAGATTAGGGAACATTTGTGTTGAACTATCATATTTATTTACACTTTATTATTAAGGGTCTGAGAGAGGGGCTTTTTTTTAAAATTCAACTTTTAAAACCTCTACTTGCAGTATCCTCAATTCAGACATAAGCGCACACACGGATATTGAGAAATTAGTCTGAAAACACAAACGCACACCCTTTGTTTGTATACAAAAACCGTGCACAAATTGTATATGTGTACACAAATCTGCAGACGTCATGAACACTTACAAATCTTTTCAAAAACAACTCAAATGTGGACGTTACACTTTTTATTAAATGTTACACACATTCAACATTTTTAATCTCAAAATACAAACGGACAAAAACCTATCAGTATATACACGTCTTATATACGGTCAAATATATTTTTATTAGTTACTCTAACCTGGTTGAAAAGAGTCTTAATTTCTATGAAATGTATTTGAGAAAGCTACCGCTAAAATGCACCCAAATCAACCAGGTTCTACCTTAACCCTTTCAAGACTAAGCTATTAGGGTGCTTAATGTCTGAATTAAAATAGACCTAAGGGGAATAAATAAGTCCAGGTGTCTCGAAAGGATTAATTCTTCTTCATACTTAAACACCTGATTTAAATCCGTCCCCTTTCTCAAGTCACTTTTAAAATATCCCATCTTACAACAAATTAACTTAAACCATTTAAGATGTTCGTAGGATTACATTCAAGAACATGACAACTTTTTTAGTAGATGACATTATTTGTAGTAATAAATTTAACTTTTAATCCAAAACTTAAGCTCTTTTTCTTTTCCACAGAAATATTGACATTACTACCTGTGAAGCCAATGTTCAGCTTTTATCATTTTGCTGAAAAGACTTCTACGCCTTAGCTCAAATTTTGTAGCTGATCGACGTGACTTTGAATTGAAAAAAAAAAGCCAGCTGACGTGGATCAAGGGGGTCCAAGGCCCCCGCACGGGCATAGCATGGTTACATTTTTTCTTTTTTACAATAAATATCTACATAAATTTGATAAATAAATAGCCAAATTATCCCAAGTAATCATGAATTAACCTTAAAAAGGGTGATGTTTTAAATTTCTGGATGTTAATCGCATTTTTAAACTATTAGTTTTTAAAACAATGTCGATTAAATGCATTACGACTACTACTGTGGCTCTAATAACGTCCATTTACCGTAAACATACCATATATTGGTTTTCTTTAAAACTGCACGTATTCGAAATGATAATTATTTCGCATCTATGCACAACTCCTTGGAGTTTTCTCAATACCAGTCGAATAGAAAGCATTTCAAAACCATCGAAAGATTTTAAAATGCGGGTTTCTTTCAACGTTATGCAATAAATATTTAGATGTTTGTATGTACATGAACCTACACACAAACCACCTATGTCCCATAACAGATTTTACATTTAGCAAATTTTGATATGCAAATGTAACAACTATTATTGGATAGTGGTATACTAATTCATATATTTTAAACTTTTGACAGCACAGTATTTATTAGTGGATTCCTTCCCATACCTACTTTTAAGGACATATAAGCCATATTAGTGATAGATGTGAGTAGTTTTTGCAAGTGTACATATTATAAGGGATACATAAATGGATATACGGCTTTGTGAAAATGACTACACAGGTATTAATAACTGAGTGCAATACTATGCCTCAAGCCATTGTTAGTGAGTCCTCCAGAACTTCACGAATCTGGTCTTGAGCCAAACTTGGTTTATTCCCCCCAATTATTTCTGGTGGTGTACGTATAAGTTATTTTATTGTAGTATATATACATAGAAACTGGTGTTGGTTTTGTGTGTATGTGTGTAGAGAGAGAGAGAAACTGGTCATAAGGGCTGAATTCAGACCTTGGGGCCCGGTGCACTTCAGTTTCTGTGGGCCCCTCATACACAAATTAAAATACACGGCAAATCACAATCTACGCATCAAAGTCCGTTTATTGCATGTAATTGGAACTGACAAGTTATATATACATAGAAAGGTTAAATGAGTTATATATCTGAACTGTATACATGAATTCCAAGCAGTAATTATTTAAGTTTTAAAGAAATGTTTCTGTTGGTGTACATATATAACCTATTTGCCGAGATTTATATTTAAATGTTGTGTTTGAAGATCTGTTTGCGTTTTATGTTTCATGTATTTGAAAAAGTATTAATTGGCAGGTGTAAGTAGTTTTGTACACATTACCCACCATATAAATGTTTCATCGGTGTGTGTACACTAGTAGGTAATTGAACACTATCCGACCAGCCACGCACATAAAGCAAAAATATTTACTGCCCGGGAGGGGCTTCACTTTTAGGTCAGTTTTAAACTGTTGACAAAATATTGTACCTGTTAGTAGTCTGGTTTAATTGATCTCCCAATAATTATTGTATATACTCGTGTATAGGTCGATCATTAATTTATGGTATGCTTTTTTTTAAACTAAGGGTTGCTTCTATTCTTTCCCATTATTTTTTTTAAATTTCAACCTTACAAAATGATTACTCGTGTGTAGGTCGACCCCCAAATGTTGCCTGGAATTTTAGTTTTCAAAACTATACCTATATACAGTAGGTTTTGTTTCTGTAACCCGATGCACTGATGAAAATCGATGATTAATCTTTATTTTAAAGTATAAAATTCAAATCAATAACTCTTATATTTTAGGTATCCCTTGCTTTACTAAAGTTCGCTTTCACGAAAGACCTCAATCCGCCATAGTTTTGAACTGTCTGTGAGCCTCTGTGCTTTATCTCGATTTATTTTATTGCATCCGTTAGCAAGATGTGTCCCAAGGTATCAGAAAAGCCTGAGAGTTCGTAAGGGTGACGCTGTAAAACTGGCAGATATAGAAGACTATTTTGGTGGGTCTGCGAGCGCGCAAAACCTTTCCAATATAAATTAATGGTAATCGCTTCTTTACGCCATTTCGGCTTACAAAACGTTTTATAGGAACTTTATACTTTCGGATAGTGAGGAAACCAGTATCTGGACAATATCTTCATTCCCAAACAAGTTTGATTGTTACTTACTAGATCAGTCTCAGAATAGTAATCTATATATCTATAAAAAGGATGTTTACTACAAGCATTATAAATGTTTGTGACATGGCTTTATTCAAGGAGCTACTCAAGAAGTTGTGAACTTATCTCAAGAGTATTGTGAGACGGTAATTACAGCAAATCTAGGATGTTTTGCATTACTAAATTAAAAGCCACATAATTGTTTTCGTAGATGCCTATTGTGTTCCTTTATAGCCAGGACGATCTTTAAAATATTTGAGGCCTCCGGGCAAATCTGTTTGGGCCTCTACCCAACACATTAAAATTAAGTTTTTATTTTTCAAATTGAATTTCAGTGCCCCTAAAATCGCCCCCCACCCACGGAAACTGCCCAGTGAAGATTGATTTTCCTACTGGGTTTATCTAAAAGTCCCTTTGGAAGTTTATTCTACGGAGACATTTTAACTATTGTTTTTAAATAGTCCACACTTTTGATGACTGGATTAAGGTTGGACGATTTTGGCCTAAAATGGCCCAATATCATTAAACTTTAAGACGTTCCTCAAACCAAATTTTGTCCCCGCCTCGACCTAAGCACTTAGGGCTTTATTCGATGCCATGATATGATAGACAGCAATCACTTAATCTTGCTCGTCTTAGACACTGTCTGAGTCAGGTATCTAATTCTCTTCTTCAGCGCGCACAATGCTTCGTCATCTTCCAGTTCAATGCAGAGTCGAGACTTGGATTGTTTGATTGAAATGGAGAAAATACCGTATATAGCCGTGTATAAGTCGATCTCGTGTATAGGTCGACCCTTGATCTATGGTCACGAAATCATTAATTTAAGGATTGCTCTTAGTTCTTCCATTTATGTTCATAATTTCAATCTCACAAAATTATTACTCTTATATAGGTCGACCCCCAATTTCTACCTTTAAAAAGGGTCTTAAAGACTCGACCTATACACGAGTATATACGATAAGCCATATGTGATAGATGTGTAGTTTTTGCAGCTGTGCATATGAAAGAAATGGATATAAGACTTTTGAAAATAACTATGATTATGCAGGTATAACTGAGTGAAATGCTATGCTTCTAAAGCCATTGTCAGTGAGTACTTCAAAACTTCACGAATCTGGTATAATTATTTAACTGGTAGTGTACATGTAATTTATTTTATTGTAGTGTGTATATATACATAGACAATCGTGTGTGTAATTTTCATCCTTTTTTTAAAATCAATAAATTGAAGTGTTCTGAATGTAGGGTTTAACTTTGAATTACTTACGCGTTTATTTGGTAGGTTTATGATTGGCAACCCAAATGTCATTACTATATTAGTTGAAGTGTTTTTTTTCTTTTTTCCTGGATTTCGTTAATTATTCCTTCGGGGCTTAGGGTTGTTTACTCGCGTGCTATGTTCCATCTAACTAGGAGTTTGCTCGCATTTATGAAGCTGCGTTAAATATCCTCTCAATACAAATGTGAACGCGTCAAACGAAGATTCGGGTAGCTTTATTCTAAAGGGTAGCAGATTAAATGAGGACCCATGTGTTTTGTATCTATTTATTTAAGATCATGGTATTAGAGACATTTATAACATCAAGCTCCCTATCATACTGGAACTCCCTTTCAGATAAAACTGTAAACTCTTTTTCTATTGACATGTTTAAAAACAGAAACTAGCTTACCACACAAGTATAACAATTTCTAAAATGCTCAGACCTTAAATGCCAACCCCTATACATCTGTTAGATTTTTGTTTAGAATTTAATCTTTAACATTGAGTGTTTTCATAGCTACAATCCGTTTCTCTCTGCATTAATTTTTAAAAGATCATTCACTTGGACATGTTTGTTAAAGACGGATTTCACCTTTTTTTTTTTCCTCCCTTTTTTCCATCAAGGCATATACCTACGTATTTATTAGTCTTGTGTCGGGCTTTCTCTTATTCTGGGCGTAATAATACCTGATTTTTATTTGCAATTCTTTCTAATAACCTCTTTGTTCTGTTAGGTTGCGAAGACAGATTAAGTACTATTTCACCAGTCTTTTATATACATTAGAATTGGAATAAGGTTGAGTGAAGGAATGTTTATAAGAATCTATTAGATTTATATCTAAACTTTAAAAATCTAAGATATTTTTCCTTCGAATTGTTCATATATTTTAATTTTGAATCTAGCAAAGATCAAAACTAGATGAGAAGGACAGGTAAACCAAACGTTCTTTGATTGAATATTTCAGTTACAATGGCGATAGTGTAGACATTCGCTACTGTCATCGCAGCAGCTGTAGTAGTAGCAGTAGACATTTCGCACCACTTCTTGGATAACTATGATTTTACAAGTATTTTCAAGTAATATGCACAGTTGAATGAGAAAAAAAGTAATGAAAAAGCGCCTTCGTAGCAGCTCTAGGAGTCAGCTGATTTGAAGAAATAAAAAGTAAAAAACAAAAATAATTCGATATCTTTATCTGATGAGCCGCAACCTTTTCCTTGTAGCAGCAGCCTTAGTAGTTATAGCAGCTCTATAACTCTGAAGCGAGTGTTTTGCTGCTGTCTGAGTGATCGAAAGATTGAAATCCGGAAAATATTTCCACACTCGTGCGCGCACACACACACATACACAAACAATGAAGGATCTATGTTCGAGTCTGAAATAGAGGTAGGTGCTTGTTCACTCGCACCTTCTCTACCTTCAGGAACGAACCCATGAAAGAATTTCAGGTAGGGAGCAGGGTTGCCATTTTATGGCCAAATTGACAAATCTGTCCTTTTAATAAAAGAATTTGGCCATATTTAAATTGTTGGCCTTTTTTACTTGGTTGCAATAGTATTTTTAATAAATTAATTTTTTGCGCGTACTGCAGTATTGCAAAAACAATCATTATTATTATTATTTTGTATACTATTCACCTTCACAGCGACTTTAATACACATAATTAAACAACCGTCACCGTAAAGTTTCTATAAAAAAAGGCAACTGAAAAATTAAGATGAAGGTAAATAGTAGTATTATTTTCTTTTCTAAATTAAGTTATGATTCACAATACTTTCTTTTAAAAATAAGAATAATTGGTTTTATAAACAATTTTGATTTTGGCGTGCTTTTGGCCAGAACGTCTCCAACTGGCAACCCTGGTAGGGAGGAACGAAAACCTCCCTTCCTGGAAAAGCCTTAAAATTGATTTTTCGCCAAGTCGTTACAGTAAGGATTTCAGGTGTAGAAACGTTGTGTGTTTTTCCTCACAAGAACTATTTAAAATCGTTATCTTTTGAAAATCAGGCTTGTTTTTTCTCTCTCCTTTCTTTGGAGACGACGATTGGATTTTATGCTGAGAAGTAGTCGAACGTTATTTTTGAGATGGCTTACGAATAGAATAGGATCAATGAAGTCTTTGCGTACGGAATATCTTTGAAATATCCAAGCAAACAAATTCGTTGAAGCTAAGGATTTTTGATTTAAAAATCCCTCTTTTCAAAGGTTTATCAAAGCGTACATGCATTTAAAGGTTATTTAATTCTGATATCAAATAGAATTTAATCGGTTCAATTTCTAATAGTAATAAACATTCTTCTTTTCAAAAATCGAGTATGGCTTCCTTCAAGCGAGCTAATACTGATGAAGATTCTGATAAAGCCTCCATGAACAAAGTTTTTGAGTGAGGGATTTGAAATGAAAAGTTTTTAATGCGTATATCAAATGGGTTTAGGCAGGGTCGTCTTAAGAATATTTAAGGCCCCCGGGCAAAGCAATGTACTTGATTTGGCCCACGGCGTGCAGTGCCGACCCTGATTTAATACATGGATTCGATCAAGAACATGAATGTAAACATAGGTTTAGAGAAGGTTCTCTGCTATTTTTAAGATGAACCTTAAATTTTGTTTCAAACTGAATTTCGGGACCCCTAAAATCGTCGACCCCCGGGAAACTGTCTGCTGTGCCCATGCCAAAAAACGGCCCTGGGTTTAGGTCGGGATTAGTAGCATTCTTCATCAGATATAATGTAGGACTCGTTTTATTTTTTTCTTACTAAACAAAAAAAAAAAAATCATGTATTAAAAACGATACGTTTCCCTAAAAACGTCCTACTTGTGAAAAAAGCCCCCTAATATTTTAAATCTAATTTATATATTTTACAAAGTTAGATTGTCGGTATGTATCATTTGGAATACTTTGCTTATTTTAATTTTATTTTTGGTGTAGATTTTTTTTATTTCAATTGTAGGAAACTAGAATTTAAAATTCCTTGCAGTTTTTCCTCCGTAAGAACGATTTTCAATCAAATTGTATCTTAAATATTTATCACGAATGTAAGGGAAACTAATCTTTCTTTATGTGTTTTCTGTGAGAAAATAAGTATTTTTTTAAATTTCTTAGTTTTTGATAATTATAATAAAAGTAGCATAGTACCCGTAAAAACAAACGACGGGATTATTATACACACACTTGTATATGTCGATTACGGATATACAAATATAAGTGAATTATATTTCTTTGTCTTTATTTACGTGGTGATATTTAATGAACACATTTTGCAATAAATATAAAATGCTTGTAAGTTATCTCGTAACGAAACCCTCTTTTTTATATTAGTCTGGTAGGTTAAAAACTTCCTATGCGTATAAATGTCCATTGAATCTTGAGTCAGAATACAGCCTTTGCGGTCTCTCATCCGTTGTTGAAGGATTTCAAGAGCTAAGCATCTCTTGACCAACGTGCTCTACAAAAACAATGACCAACTGAATTGGCTCTTTCCTCTGCGTCTCCTCCGCTCTCGTGTTGTGGTTTTAGACTAACCATTCCTTAAAAGGGGGACGTTAATCCATTATCCAAAATATACCTTTCTGTGTTCCTTTTCTCAATAAGAAAAGGATTTCTAATATCAATTGCAATATACTTATTTGCTGAATTAGCTCTAATCGTATCCTCTAAAAATGGATTTGCAACGAGGAAAGTCGCGTTGTATAGCATTTGAGCCAATGTTACTTAGCGTTGTCCGGGATGATATAACGTCTGAGAACATGAGTAACTTTCGGTAGTCAATTTTACATCCCATAGATTTAACCCTTATTTAGAGATTGATCGGTATATAGATAAAATATATATTCATCATACAATATTAAGAGTAGATTGAAAAGTGATTTTAAAATCTTGCTTTTCGGTAATCAGTATTTTGTGGTTTTTAATATTTCGATATTTGTTTATATATTAAGATGATAATAATAAAGTAATAGAAAGAGACATATTATTTTCCTTTCTCGTGTGAGTCACTTGAACTTTGCCACTTTACTATGGTAAAACAATATATTTCCTTTATTTACAAGAATTAAAATGTCGAATAGAATAAGATAATTTGTTTCAGTGAAGTTATGATTTTTATAACGGCAATCACATAACATTTAATTAATCTCCTTCTAGCAGTGTGATCTTTCTTGGTTTCTCTGTCCGTAACACTCAAAGGTAACACTTTTGCTGATAAAATATCTTCCTAGCAACCATCTAAAACTGTGAGCTCTTCCATTGAAATGAATTCAGTAGTTCTACAAAGATCATCTCAGAAATTCAAATATATCTGATTTGTTTTTTCACGGGCAGGGAATGTATAATCAACACAAAGCTTTAATCCGAGTGTGCAGGCGCACTGCCATATACAACCTTTTATTGATTAATCTAAACAAGTTTACAGCATTGTGGTACATAGATTTACCAATTAAAATGCTGTCTATCCATGTATCTGTTGATCGACATCTACCTTGTAAATCTATAACAGCATCAGTGATCTGTCTGTGCCTATCTTACAGATCAAATCGATCGTAGTACCTCACAGCTCAATTTATCGATTCATTTATCAGCTACGCCGATCTGTGAATCCCTCTCTGTGCAAACCAAAAGTCTGTCAACCTTGCACTATTCTGATCTATGTACCAGTAGCGGTCTATTTACTTCACACACAGTTCTCTATCGATCTGTGTTGCCGCAGATCTATCCATTTATTTCTCACAGATCTCTACCTGCAACTACCTACCTGATATATGACTGTTTCTCTGCTACAACCAAAGAGATTGTCTTGGAGTCTGTCTTTGGATCCATCGCGAAATCGATAACTTTGTCTTGAGCCTGGAGTCAAATATATACGATCACTGTTTTCAACTAAATCTTCAGTGTCTTAATAGTAAACTTTGATTACATATGAGAAAGTTATATATATGTATATATCTCATCTCCATTAAGTATGTTTATTACATTTAAGTAAAAAGACTTTATAAACGTATTTTTTTATATAAGCTCTTTCCTTATCAATGCACTTAATTCAATGGGGAATATTAATCACCTAGATCGAACATTATACATTGGAATTCCCAGTTAAAAATTTAGTGAATAACTACGTGTCAGGCTACGGACTTATTGATCCGTCCTCATATGTGTGTATATATATGTGTGTGTGTGTGTGTATATATATGTGTGTGTGTTTGTGTATGTATATACTAATCTGTTTTGCATTATTAAAAGCTGGAGAGAGCAAAAAAAGGTTTTCCTCTATTGCTATTGTTTTGTGTTTAACACAAAACAATAGCAAGAGGAAAACCTTAACTTATTCTTTTTAGAATTTGGATTTTTTTTTTTCCCATTTAAAAAAAAAATGAATTATCATTTCTTTCGTAAATTAAGGAAGGGTTTCTTTTCAAATAGCTTACATTATTTATTTATATCAACATTACTTTGGTAGTAAACCGAGAGAATCGACTGGGAATAAAGTTTATTACCCAGTAAGTTTTTAAAAAAAATACTATTATAAGCTTCCCCCGTTATAACGTAGGTGTTGGTGTACAAGAAAGCTAACTGTTATAACCGAGCTGTGATAACCAGTTGCCGATTTAGCTATTTTGGAGCTAGATTAATATATTGGGTCCCACCATCCATCCGCGTTATGTCGCGAACTGCGTTATAACGGAGGCCAGTATTAACAATGAATCGTTTTGACCGAAGAAAACTTTACTGATTTTTAGCTAAATAAAAACTTTCTTAATTCATATCAGCTGGACCAGGGCCGTATTTGAGGCAGCGCAAACAATGCAGATGCACAGGGCTCCCAAGATTTTAGGTGATACCAAAATCTCTTTAAAATGTTTCAATGTGTTTGAGGATTTATTTATGTTACATAGATTATTGGTCCATAAAGGACTTTAATTTAACATAACAATCATAATTTTAGGAATGTTTCTTTTTTCTTTTGTTTGAAAATTATAGTTGAATAGAAAAAAAATAGAAGCCCCCGCCCCCCGAAAATCATGCAGTGGGTCCCATCAATGTTAAATCCTACCCTGGTTGGACACTAATCTGAACACAAGCTGGACAAGGCACTAATTGTTTTGCTTGTCTCAAGCAATTCATTTAAGTAATGACCGGTTTCCTATTCGACTTAAATTAAGTTAGGACAATTTCGAAATAAGAATACGTTTTTTTTAGTCTTACGAAAGAAGAAAACCAAACAGAAAATAACCACATACATTCTTTGAAGTTTGCATGTTTGCCATTCTTTAGCTCATTAATGCCCCCATTACAATGTATAGTAGGTTATCTCGTTCTCTTATTATTTTCAATAACGGCATATCAACTTTTCCTGAAATATTACTCAACTCTACCTTGTATCTGCCCAATCTATTATATATAGTAGGTATGAAATATGCATCAATGACTCTAAGATCAAAGTTTATTTATGGCATCAATTAATCTATTAAACACAGTTTAAAACAATTCGGGCTTAATTGATTAATACCTGTCTCCCCATTAATTACTGTGCGTATTTCCGATTTGCATTCGTTTGATTTAGATTGCTTACGAAATCTCTCCTAATCTAACACTCCCATCAAACACTGTCTAATTTCAAGTCTAACCTATTAAGGTGACTAATGCCTAAATTGAAAATGTTCCAATAGACTTATGCAAGAGATCTACGGGACATATGTATCCCAGCAGCCGTAGAAACCTCGGGATATGTCATAGGAGTCTCGCAAGGGTTAAGTAAGACTCTTGAGCCAAATGTGTCCAAGATATTCCCGTTCAAACCACTATGGCTGAGTGATACATTCAATTTAAATGGCTACTGAATGCAT
>VCCN01006352.1:192952-210051 GCA_006491835.1 Architeuthis dux | reverse complement strand
CCTCGTTGCTGCCTCTCTCTCTCGTCGCTATCACCCCCTCCCCCCCCATCTCTCCAAGGTTATGTGTAAAGTGGATTAATTAAAAATGTTGTCTATCGCAACAGGTGGACGTATTTCACGATAAAGTATTTTTATCACATTTGTATAAAATGTTCCTCTGTTGGAAACACCAGTCCTTAAAATCCTCACCTAGCGAATATCTCGGTATTTTTCTTTTTGTTTTTGTCAAATATACATTTTTAAAATATCATGAACGACTATTTAATCATAAAGGCATTTTGTATTGTAATTTATTTCACTAAAATGTAATTAAAATTTGGAACAATTCTTTTCGCCTTGTAGAGCAAAGATGTGAGCTCCTTTCAAATGTAAAAATAGTCAATGCTATTTAACTGATTAAAGCCCAATTTTAAAGAAAATAAATTGTGCTTTAATAAAACAAATTGATGCCATAAATACTCACGTAGGTTGGGTAGATACAAGGTACAGTTGAATAATTAAAGAAATATTGAATGCCGTTATGCACTGATTTTCAACAATTTTGCTCAATGAACCAAGAAGGTTCCTGTAAATACAAACAAAACAAACTACAACAAACGTGGACATCATTACGATTTGGCCGTTATGAGTTCAATCCGTATCAGAGAAGCCATAATAAAAGATGTAGAAAATTTTCAAGCTTATTTCAATTCTTGTTATTTCGTTGGCAGTTTTGGATTAGCTATTCTATAAAAATATATATAGTGTATAAGTCAATCACGCGTATAGGTCGACCCTTGATTTATGGTATGTTTTTTCGAGCTAAGCCTTGCTCTTGGTCCTTCCCATTGTGTTTGAATTTCAACCTTACAAAATTATTACTCGTGTATAGGTCTAGCCCCAGTATCTGTCAAAAGTTGGCCTTCAAAACTCGACCTGTATACGGTATTTTAATGTATTTGATTGATAGATTACCGCTTTACGTATCCTTCCCAATTTCAAAATCAAGTTAAAGACAGCGTGTTTACGAGATGAGCACCGATACCTACCCCGATGATTGTTCGACATTTCTATATTGTAGTAGTTGTGATAGAACTGATTTTCTAGTCTGGTACTTCTGCTGCCTCTTCTAGACAGAAGCAGTAATTATATTAGTTACAATACTCATCAATAGCGGCGAACTGAATCGTCTATAATGATACAAAGCTTGAATTTCTCGACTCGTGGATTCGATAAACGAGTAACGGAACACCATAAAACGGGAGATCAATGAAAAACAACGCGTAGAATTTAAGATTGTTTTCATTGTTCGTTGCAAGGATTTCATGTGAAGGAGAAACCGTTTTATTTCTGTTTTTATTTTATTTTAGTTTTATTCCAAAAATAATAAAGAAATATAAATGAAGTAGAGAACATTAAGCTAGAATAAACTCTTATCGACTGCTTTAGTCTTTGACACTGTTCACGGCATCATTCTCTTGTGTTCTTCAGGAGAAAAGTAGTAGTTGCCGGCACCGAAACATGAGATCTCGAGTCGCTTACCTTTCTTTTTTCTTCTATAATGTTTTTGCTTGCCACCCTACCTCCCTCTCTCTGTGTCTCTCTCTCTCTCTCTGTGTTTCTCTCTGTTTCTCTCTCTCTCTCTCTCTCTCTCTGTGTTTCTCTCTCTCTCTCTGTGTTTCTCTCTCTCTCTCTGTGTTTCTCTCTCTCTCTCTCTATCTGTGTTTCTCTCTCTCTCTCTCTATCTGTGTTTCTCTCTCTCTCTCTCTATCTGTGTTTCTCTCTCTCTCTCTATCTGTGTTTCTCTCTGCGTGTGTGCAATCTCTTGTTCACTCCGAATAATCAACACTGACGCAATGACTGGATGAGGAAAGACAAAAACCGAAGGAAAAGAGAGAAAGAAAATCCTCTGAATTTCAAGTCGAATTCATTTAACTAAGATTATAAAATATTAATAAACGAATCAATTTGACTAACTGCTTTGTCTCTGTACATCTATGCATAGTAATATAAAGTCTTACTGCAACTACTAGTCTACTGTTACTAATCTAACTATAGCTCGCCGATGAACTGATGAGATTCTGTTCCTCTTACCGTAGATCCGTAAAAAGGCGACAAAAGGAATCTCTTATTCACTGCATACGTATTAATACCCCCCCACTCCCGTTATATCATTTATGTTACAGTAGTGCTATAACTTCACAATAAACAAGCATCCATTTTGCGATTTTCTTAAGTCAAATTAATCCGAACCACCAACTGCTTTGTTCTCATCCTTTTTCTGCGATCGATTTTCTCCGATCGATTTTTCGCTTCGAACTCTTTTCGTTCAATCACTTTTCTCAGTTTCAACGTAATCGTTTCCATAGCGACAAAATACGTACCGTATTTCACCATGTATAATCCGCATTTCTTCCCGAAAATGTTGAGCTAAAAAATCCAAGTGCGTATTATCTATGGAAACAATTGTTATACATATTTGTATACATAATTGTATACCCGGGATAATCCATTTTTCTTTTGAAATTCAAGCTCAATTGGGGGGTGCGGATTATCTATAGTAACGGATTATACATAGTGAAATACGGTAGTTTTTTGTTAACCATTGCGACTTTATTCGATTAAAGTAACTCGAAAGAGTGTAGCTGTGATTGATTTTAATATTTCGATGTTTATTCCCAGCATCTTTGTTTGTTTTAAAACTGTCTGCGCAAGGCTCTCGTGTATGAGAATGTTTTCTCTGTAATTTTTAGATGAATACTCATTTTAACACACTGACCAAGATGAGGATGCCAGTTCAAATAAGTCAGTTTAATTGCGAAATATTTTCTTTGTAATTTTCACCTAATTATTTTCGTCATGATTGTCTTTATGTAACATTTTGTCGAAGTTTTATATAAAAATCTTCAAACTTCAAAACTATTAGGAGTTGGTGGACGGATAAAAGAGGCGATAAGGGAATATAAATTTCAAAGTAGATAGCATATCTTATGTCAATATTTCTTTTTGCGTAGACTAATAAATACTGAACGAGATTTATCTTTTGCCGCCTGTCTAGACTCTGCTAACTAGATTTATTACGACGTGCATTCCTCTAGAGAGAAAAGTGAGACGATTGTACGTACGTGTGTGTGTATATGTATGTGTGTGTGTGTGTGTGTATAAATATTGTGTACCATTACAGGCCTCCTCGGTTATAGCGCGGTTCGCGTATAGCGCGGTGGATGATGGGCCCCAAAATATTGATCTAGCTCCAAAATAGCTAAATTGATCGCGGCTCGGTTATAACGTGGTTGGCTTTCTTGGACCCTAACACCCGCATTATAACGGGACGCCTGTATTAGTTTTTGACAAGGATTTATTTCTTAATTTCAGTTGTTCAGTTCATTGCAGATACTCACTCAGTCATTTGTAATCGGAAATAAAAATAAGCTCTCGGCGAGACTCGAACTCTCAACCCCTTTGGCACTGGAAGCCCTTCTTGCCGTTATAGCTGCTCTAACAGTCTGAGCTACTAGAGCTAACGGTTGGCAAAAGATAAAATCTAACCATATAAACTTATTCCTTATTTTCCCCGATCGCCGCGCGCCGCCACATTTGATGTAATTGTTTTGTTTACACATAGTAGTATTTGCAGTTGTATTATCTTGAATTTAAAAAAAATGTGTGTTCAACTTAAACGTTTGTAGAGGTACAAAGTATGTGTTTTTCTCAAGATCACAACAAGCAGATTATCCGGGTGTTTATGACAACAAAAAGCAGATATCAAATCTGCTAAAACAAACTTTTCAGTTTTTCATTTTATCGACATTCAACATTTTTATACAATTTCGAAAGTAAATATTCCAGCTTTCATAACTAAAATAAAGATTAGTGTACTCCTTACTAAAATAAAAATACCATTAGTTAAACTAGCTGATAGTGTTTACCTTAATGTTGTTCTTCTTACATTTTGTTTTTATTATACTTCTTAGTATTTTGTTGTAACTGACCGCCCTCACAACAACTGGGATAATTTGGAACGCTAAATTACGTGATCGTCAGCATTTGGGGAACTAATAACAGTGAACATCTTCGAACTGTAGTTCTGAGTTTCCCGACGCCCCGAGAAAGCTAAACTTCGACACCCTTTAAATTCAGACTAAGCTTGTCGTCGGTTATGAGAATTTCCTTTGCTAATTGTTTCTCTTAGTTTCACCACAACAGAAAGTGTTTAAATGTCAGGGAATTCTCTTATTTTGACTGTTTTATGCTGTTTAATTTATTCATTTTCTCGTCTGAGATGACAGGCGTCTCCTAACACTTGGCGCCTTGGGCGACTGCCCGTGTTCCCGGTACCTAGGGCCGGTCCTGTTGGTATGTAACCTATACGACTACAATATCAGCAAGCGCCTTTACCGACTGAGCCATCCTATACTCAACGACTATCGACCGATGCAGTTGTGTTATTTTATCCCTGTAATTCGTTTCTAATCGAAACTGTTTATAAAAACAAACGCTAATCCTATTTCACTATCGATCTGCTTCCAATCTAATCGGTTTTTCACGCTGCTCAAGTTTCACTTGTTCCTGTTTGTATTGTAAGCCGTCCGTCAACTTCGGCCACAGTTCGATAATTTTGATCGTAAAGACTTCAATACCAAGCTCTCCATTGGCTGCATGACAACACGATTACTCACCTACATGACATATTTACCTGTATGTACAACACTTCAAATACAACAGCCTTTTACCACGACCACTTAGCTAGACTTATTCGTGTACTTGTTTATTCTAGTCTTCACCGATTGTATAATTAACTTAGGCATTTGTAAGCTGACAGTAGTGACAACAATTTAAGTTTTACTCTCAAACCTTGTACAATTCGACTGGAAAATACGTTGGGTTTTTAATTGATTGGCATAAGGTCATGATTACGCGAGAGATCTTAATTTTGTGATACGGCACATTGTCTTATTTTTACTTGTAAAATCTGAAGTACTCAAAGGATTAAAATATAAATAACAGTTTGATTCATGAATACTAATACTTCCTGTGATGGTAGCAAATAAACTAGATAATTAGTACATGCCGCCCACATTATAACGCGGGTGGGTGGTGGACCCCTAAAAAGATGGTCAGGCCTCAAGATAGCTAGACCTAGCCCCTAAAAACAATATCTAGCTACAAAATAGCTAAATTGGCAAACCTGGTTATCGCGTTCGGTTATAACGCGGTTGGCTTTCTTGGACCCAACACCCGCGCTATAACGTCTGTACTACTAGCTCTGTAGTGCCATTTCAAGTATGATTCAGCAGTGAATTTTAAAGAACTTTACGTGTTTTTCCCTGATTCAATAATAGTCTTTGTTTAAAATTTAAATCGTTGATAAATTAGCTTTTCTCATCTGATTGCATGTGTAGTTATATATTTAATTAAATGGCACATCTTTTGTAAATTTTAAGGCTAACATTATTATAAATTGCTGTTAACAAAATATTCCTATTAATCTAATCTATAAACCTTAGTTAACTCTTGAAACAGACTTCGTGTTAATCAAAATAAGATTAAATTAGGAGGATTCCTAACATTTTCTGAATGTTTAACTTAAACATGTTTAGCTTCTTAATTGTTAATCTAATCCTTAGCGGAATGTTTGTTGGAATCAGTTTTCTTAAACTAAATGTTTGTTTTTATGGTAACAAAAGATTATGTATTTACGTTGCTGCTTCTGTTACAAAACTATTTGCTTGCCTAAGTTAATCTTCAGTAGCCCCGTCTCAGAGATGAAATGCAGGCCACTGTGATTGTCTCTCCAGTTCGCCACTTGGAGGTTTACAGCCAAACCAAGACTTGCGTTTAAGAATTAAAACATTGCAACTTTTAATTGTATTCAAAAGGATTTTATAATCGGAAGAATCTTTGTTTCTTATTAGCTTCGTATTAGTTCAAAGAAATGTGGCTTCCTTTAATATACATGTATATTTTCTGTCGTTAAACTTGTATTTATTGAAAAAATACTGCCGATATGATTCAATATACATATGACGTGCTTGTAAATAAAAAAATATTTGTTTGTTTGTTTATACAGTTATTTGTATGTAAACACTCACGCATGAATCAGTTGTTACAAATGGAATTGATACCCCATGCTAGTGTTATCAAAATAGAAAACCCCAATTTTCTCATGAACTTCGGTGAATTGAAATAAAATTTAAAAAACTGATAACTTTTTATTTCTGTTCAGGTAGAATAGATCGTTTCCATATCTTTTTTTCAAATCTGTCAGATGGTTAGTCGAAGAGACAGCGTGTTCTCTTTAACAATCTCGTTAAAATCAACAAAAACCTGTTAACTATATAAAAAAAGGCGAAGGCTAATTCTAGTGCACGACTCGGCGAGTCCCCCGACATCAATATACCCATAGAGAAACAAAACGATTTTCTGACTTCTATAAATACTGTTGCGCTCTTAAAATAATTTTTAATCAAGATTCAAAAGTACGTATGTGAATTGTCATCGTCTGGAGAAATGTAGGAGAAATGTTTTCTTTGAGCATTCGCACTCATTCCTCCTTTCTAGGATTTGTTTATTGTTGGCACAATCAAATGAAGACATCTACTCAAAGACTAAAGTCCATGAGATAAGAGGCATAAGTCGAAGATCTGTACCACATTGCTTACCAAACATTGTGCATCAAAAGAAAGGTAATTGTATCTAGAATCAGAATATGAATGTGAACAAGACTGTTTCGGTCATATATCTGTAATTTGGGGAGACTGTCGCATGAACAGTCTTGTTAACATTCATTTTCTTGTCCTCCATAAATTATCTTTCTAATTTGGTACCATTAAATGATTTTGAAATTCGAGTGTCTGCATTTTTCCCCTGCGCATTTATGGAAACCTATTTTCTGAAAAAAATGGTTAATATATTTCAGTTAAGCTTCAGTGAAAATAATCCTGCAAAACTTTTTTTTTTTTTAAGTGACATTTTCTGCGATGTTATGTATATGTACAACTATCCGTCTCTATGTTAATCCAATGTGTATGTGTGCTTCTGTCCAAACATTATCCGATTAATTTAACTTAAGATTAACCAGAGTAACAAATGATTGAGATTAAGCTGTAAAATATAGTATAACATATCCTCCGGAGATTTGTTTGTTGGTGTATGATAGACAGACACTAAGGCACACCACTTAGTATATTAAGACCATATGTAGTTGGACAAGAAATTCACTACGCATGTAAACACTACTTCTCTGTTCATTAAGTCAACTTTCTCTTGAGAAATAAGATTCACATGTAGATGCAAGGAAATGACTGTATTTTCCGTTCTCGAAAATTAGCTTACATTTCTAAAGAACACTTTGAAAAAATGTATTAATTTATTTTACCGTTCGGAAGTGCGGAGTGACCGAGCAGATAACTACTCGAAGTATGGACTCAGCAAGCCGAGTTCAAACTCAGGTTGGGACAGTTTGTGTTCCTTTGGAAAGGCATGAACCCATCTCTTTTATCAAGATATGAGTAAAATAGTGCAGGGTGAAGTGAATGATGTCACTTCGGGTGCTTGTAACCTCTAAGTCTATTCTGCGTATCTCGCAAATGGGAACTGAATGAGTAGTAATAGGATATGTGGACCTTAAACAGGGACGGTTGAAGCCATAGCCAGCGTTAGGGAACTACTTGCTACTTACTTTTTGCCGTTTCACATTAATTGAGATTAATTTCGTCTAAGAAATACAAGACAATCTGAGCGGTCTAACAACGTTCAACGAAGGTTTAGCATCTCTTGTTTGGCTAGTCTCTTTACGTGTGTGTACGACACACCTCTCATGTACGCATGAACACTCATTTATGGCTCGTTCGGCTATTCTGTGATGTTTAATCGTTTGGTATTTTTATAATATGGTTTATCTCGGGTCAAAAGATAAAATACGTTTTTTTACATACGTTCTACATAGACATATCTATTTACAAAGGATCGTTTTTTTTTTTTTATCTAGCTTCATATTCCAAAACAATTTACAAGACTGTTTATGGATTTGAAGAAAAAAGGCTAAACCGTTTAAAAATACCGTATGTAATCGTGTATAAGTCGATCTTGTTGGACCCCTCGATATATGCCACATAGACAAACATTCTTCATGTTTTAGCGAAATGTAGGGAATTTTAGTTAACAAATCAAGGTTTATTTTTGTCTTTTCTGAAAGACAATGATGCCAAAGTTTAAAACGCATTCTATTTGCAACATGAAAGCGAAATAACACAGTCAAATAAGCTATAAAAGTAAGTGTGTACACGTTGGTATTCAGTGTAAAGTCACTTAGACTCATGGCGGTCTTACCATCGCATAGGCACACTGGGTAGTAGCCCAAGGGCCCCGCGATTTTAGGGTTCCGAAATTTAATTTGAAAAATAAAAACCTAATGTGTTCGAGGGGAGGTTATGGGCCCTCGTACATTGCATCGCCCGGGGCCTCAACTATTCTTAAGATGCCTCTGCTTATACACACACATATATAACATCTACATGTCTAATTTACAAATACTGTTTAATATATGGCTCGATATGAAGATATTGCGTTTAAGTACGATGGTATACAAGCTGAATATTATAGCCTAAAGCAAAATATTTCAGAACTCAAGAATCCAGTAATATCTGATTTATAAAACCATTAGATATTGAATATAACTCTTCATAGGTAGAAAGAACGCACATTATATGTATACTATATGTAGTGTTATATATTATATATAAGTATAATGTATGTAAAATACAATGTTGTTCATTAGTCGTCTTTAAGTTTGAGGTCTATATCGACGCTATTTTTCCAAGATAAGAAACCTAAGTTCATGCGATTTTCTTATGATTGAATCTAAAAATCTTCTTTTTTTTTAATCTGATAGAGGTAATATTTTGTTAATTCTGGGCCACACTACATAAAATAATCAAGAATGATTGCTACAGTAGTAAATATTGAATAATTTCAGTGAAATTGCATTGTAAGATAACTGGAATATTTATTATACATAAAGCAAATTAAGTGTTTCAATAATTCTTTCCTTTTGGGCGATCACTCTGACTTTAGTTGGGTTCGAAAACTTTGTGTTGCCACTTTATTTATTTTTTAAAAATTATTAAAAAGTAAACTTTTATGAAATTTAAAGAAAAGTTTTGTTTAATATCTAGTTTAATTATTTAAACTGTTAAGCTAATTGTATATGGACTTATGAGAAAAGTTTTTTTTCTTTCTCGGAATAAATTGTGCAGCACATACATCATTTAGGAAGTTTATATTAATAGTACATTACTCGACTATTTTAGCATTTTTCCTGTGCAATCCTTCCTACTCTAATAATGAACAAGTGTGATTTTCTGGGTTCATTGTCCGTAACACTGGACTCTTCCACAGAGGGGGTTAACATTTTGCTGATAAAAATACCTACTACCCACCATTTTGAAACTATGGACTCTTCAACTGAAACAAATTCATTATTTTTATTTCTTAAAAAATCGTTTCATAGAAATTCCAATATATCCGTGAAATCTTTTTCACGTGTATAAACTGGTTCTAGAATAAAATGTAATTTGTCTAGTCTGGCGTTATTTGTAATTTTATAAGAATCGACAACATTCCTCATTTTTAAAATCCAATTTCGAATATTTATTATCTCCTCGTTATAATCTTATATAAAACCGCATAATATTTAAGTAATTCTTACGTATTTTGCCACGTAGGCTCGCACCCACATTTTGTACATAATCGAAGCAGATAAACTATGAACCATTTTTTCCGAACATGTACGAAATATACCGAACGATTGTCGTCTTTACTTGTACTTCATATGAGTACCTCGAAAAAAATAAGAATGACATCAGTGAATTGAATATTTCAGCAGACGTTTTTATTTATTTATCCTGGAATTCATCAAAAGTTTTAATTTCCTTTTTATAGTTTTACATTTTTATAACTTTTATATTTTTCTTATTCCATTACTCAACAACGTTTACGTTTTTGTTTTTTTTTAAGTCTTAGCATTTTTATAATATTAAAAAATGAAATGATTTTAAAGAAAGGAAACCGTCTGAGATTTCGTCAGATTTTAAAAGAAAATGATTTTTGATATTAAATACATGTCTTAGTCACCGCGACTTCCGTTCGCTTTGTTTAGGAGTTCATAGGATTTGGTGCCGAAAAGCAGTGTCGCTTTAAAATAATATTTCTTTTGAAAAAACGATCATCTTCAAGTTGTATTTGTCTCTAGATGATGATGTCACTTTTTTGTGAGTGGCTTTTAAAAAATATTTTGTTAACGTTTTCCGTGAAAGGACCTTTTGTAAGGGTCTGAATTTCCTTTTTAGAAAAAAAATTAAAATGAACTGGTAACGACGAAGGATACCCAAAGACGAAGACATGAAAAGGTGAGGGTTGTAGTATTTGAGGTTCTAACATCACTTCACTTATTGACGGGATTTAATGAATTTTAATTCAAAGCATTTTTTTAAAAAGCTGAAGATACAATAGAAGTTCCATTACAGTTTGACGTTGAATCATGAGACACGTGACTTCGTTTTGGCGTCTTCATTAGAAGAAATTGAAGTTGCTTAGATTTATTTATTGCCAGATTCTTCCCACCTCTCTCCCTCTCCTGTTTCTCCCCTTTTAGCCTGGGACATATATATCCCGTGATTTCTATCCCTTAGAAATTTACCAGTTTATTTTAATTCCGACATAAAGCACCTTAATACGTTAGTTTTCAAAGAGTTAATCTACCTTTTCCGTATTTTCAAATTCGTTTTTCGAATTTGTGTTCTATTCCTCGGAAAGAAATCTGTTTTGTGTGTGCCAATAAATTAATTCAATGTATTTTCTATTCTTAGACAGCCGTTTTCTTTGTGTCTTAAGATCATGTCCAATAGAAATTTGTATATATCCTGTTCTTTTACGTCTCTATTTATCGATGTATCATTGACTAAAACTGCCCTCTCTCCCTAGACGAGCAGCTTTAGTTATATTTTGGTTGTTTCGATCCAAACTTCTTGAATGCTTGTAAAATGGCTTAAACGTACCCTGATAAAAACAAACCAGATACAGATGCAAGTCGAAAAGAATCATTGATCCCAATAAATGGCTTCCTTTATATATCCTTCGCTTAATGTTATTAGCCGGTTATTGTTATCTTAAAACAATCCTGTCCCAAAGTGATCAGAATAAGCGGCATACTCTGTATAATCTTTATCGATGTTAGTCATTTCAAAGACTAACAGTGGGAAAACCCTTTGATTACTCTAATATTTTCCTTAAAATAATTCTGCTGCTCAGGAAAAATACCTTCATTTCTATTATACGAACATCACGTAGGAACGTGTGCGATCAATCTTTGTTATAGTTCGATTTGTCTTATCCAAGACAAACCAATCTCTTAGCCACTGTGTCTGTGTGTTCGGTGTACATTATTCACTTTGACTGACGAGCAGACACACACATACCAAACAAACCTTCCCACAGGTTTGCCAAATTAGCCATTTTTCGGCTAGATCCGGCTGATTTGTTTTCCAATTTAGCCAATAAAAATCTACGATAGCCGAAAATCTGCCCATTTAAAAAATAATAAATAGTAAGTTTAGTAAAAGTAAAGGTACGATTTTTATTAATTTGTTTTGGAGTTTTAGTGTAGTTATTTTTATTTTTTATACGTTGGCCGGAAATGTGAAGATTTAGCCATTTTTAAAGAGTTTTTACTATAAATAACAAACCACACTTGGCAACGATGCCTTTCTCCTGTTCATTATACCCTATTCTTTTCTTTGACTTTTGAGTCAAAAATGCCGGAACGAACTCTCACCAATTTAGTTCTTCGATCAATTCGAATTCAATTGATTTTTATTGATTTTCTAATTTAATTATCTTTTTCTCGTGAATTGCGAATGTTTTTCTTTGTTTGCTTTTTGTAATTAAATTTCATTTCCGAAATGAAATAGTACTTATTTTTACCACGTAATAGCGTATTTACTACATTTATCTAGTTTTAATTGTGACTAAACATTTGGTATCATTATTTGTAAGTACCATCATTAAACGTTTATTATTAATACTTAGTGTAAAAGGATAACTATACTTCTGATTAGTGTTTTATTTTTGTTAGAAGTTTATTTTGATATTAGTAGTAATTATACTAACCACATGAGTATGTTTTACATGTACAAAATAACTTTATGCTGATTTCAGATTAATTTATTTGAGAGTATGAACGTAACCGAATTTTAAATTGGAACCTATTTTCTTCAACGATTAAGACATGTCTACAGATACCTATTAGTGAATAATTTTAGCTAAACTTTTAAACATGAATTGCAATAATTAGATTTACATTAATATAAAATAAGTTAAAAATAGTAACGATGCCACCTTATCGATAACTTAGCTTTGTGTGGCACAAGGCCATTAACCATAGGCGTCTATTGAGGATTGAACTCCCTATAGTAGTAATGGTCTGTGAGACTTTCTTACTAAGCAGTGTTTCACGGCCAGGCGACCAGAAGGCCACCTTTTTATCTATTGTAAACAAAGTAGTGACTCCAAAGTGTCTAGCATTCGAAAAAAGGCCGGATCGAATCGATAAAGTCGACTTGTCATTGGTATTAGTCTCAACTGGAGCAAAGTCAGCAAATATTCAGTTACAACTTCGGCTAATTTCACAAGTTTCCTTTCTTTTCCTTTTTTTCAACAGGCTAGATGTGGTATCAATAGTGGATATGAAAACATTCTTTATGGCAGAACGAATTGTAGAGGTTGATGAGGTGGGCTATTTAAAAATGCCCCCCTCCCAGGAGCTTTATAAATGGCAATTCACCAACTGCATATCTACTGACATTATACAATAACAAGGATATATTTGTATATACATGAATTACATTAATAATAATTCAGCCTCGAGTGATAGTGCATGTCTATTGAACAGTTTCCTTTTTCATAAAATCTCACTAAATGTTGGACGGAGGAGGAGCCCGCCCCAAGCCCCCAAACTTCTAGCTATGTCTACGTTACCGAAGAAGGAAATTATTGGTGAATACTGGACAGACATGTCTGTCCAGTATTCACCAATAACTTCCTTCCTCATTTAAGGACCTATATTCTTGAAATTTCCACTTCTCCACACAAAAGCAAAGAATACTGCCTTACAGGACACTGACCAATATATAATTTTTTAAAATATGTAACTATGAATGATGGTATTGTATAGCTTCTCGAAGGAAATTTTGATTTGCTGAGGGAAACCTTTTTAAATAATACATTTAATGTACTAACCTAACAAACATTCTTGTTATTACATTACTGATTTTATAATTAATCCCCCCTATTGGATCTGATGCCACAGAGGCTTCTGTTGATTTCTATTTTGAATGCTGATCAAATAAATGGTACAAATTATATATAAAATCATTTTCTGGCAAAATGCCTATATTCATGTTTTCTTTCTTTCGTTTTTTAAAATAATGAAATTAGTCAGCGGTCTTACTCATTTTCACGTTCACAAGGGATTCTTTCAAAATAGAAAAAAAGCCGTTGTATTTGTAGATTGTTATCTATCAAATTAATTGATCACTTTTGGCTTTTGAGATTATAATAGTTTTGCAATACATTTTTCCAGATTATCCTTTTATGCTTATTAATAAAAAGTAAATGCATATCCTTCTGAAACGTTAAAAGTGAGTATTTAATTAAGTTGTTTATTTTTTAGAGGCGCTGTCGATAAGTGTGAAAGTGATAAAGGTTACTTTTCTTTCTTTTATAGAATCACAAACTTCACATTTTCACATTTTTTCCTTAAACGAATGTCACGTGGTTTAACGTTCTCTCTATATGTCTGAGAATGACATTTTAAAATTTCGCCGAAGCATCGTCTTTCAACCGACATTACTTGCTTTTTAATAGCAAACATTTCATTCTATCTGACCGAGGATTTGTCCTGTGACTTCAAATAAGTTAAGTGACATACTTAACTTATTCCCGAGGGATCAGTTGCCCTGGGTCAGCACCTCCCCAATGCACTTAAATGGAAGGGTCGCCCTGGCGCCGTCGCGACACTGTTTGCGGGAAGACCAAGCAAGATTTGTTATTTCCCACATGTACGCGTGTGGGGCCATAGCATTAAACTCGACCTTGGATAACATTTCGACCTCGTGGTGAGGCGGATAATAAATATCCATATTTCTCAGATTCCATTTTTTTTTTGCATAGTCATTTTCTGATCATCTCCCACTTATGTAGTGCACATTTCTCCCCCGCATGTATTAATTTCATCCTTATTATGATTCAAATCCGTTGTGGGTTGAAGTTCCGACTGGTTATTAATCGGACTTCCTGTAGCAAATTTCATGAGAAACAAATTGTTCTCAATCAATGACTGTGTCAAGCAAGTGCACGACTAATACCATTATCACTTCTCTTGTTCTATACCAGTTTCCCAAACTGTTTCGGACCACCCCCGTAAAGTCGGTCAAAAATGATACATTGAAAATCAAATTTAAGCCTTTACAATATAATTGCACCAAACTATCTAGAAGTACTTGATTGATTATTATAATGAATGTGAACGATGGGCCTGTTGTGATGAGACTAATTTGTCTTGTCTTCTCACAGCGCCCCCCTGAGTCCCCCAATGCCACCGACTTTTAGAATCACTGTTCTATACTTTAATCCTTCTGGTATGTGGAATAGATCTTTTTCAAATGACTTTGTTGAACTATTGTCTCTGATTTCTCTTTTGGACGTACATCATGAATCGAACGAATATCTCATATGTATTCTAATATTGGTATTTGGTAATATTTTTAATGTAAAATATTATAAGAAGTGTTACTAAATGTTCATACACACTACTTATATATGTATATATATAATAAATCTCACACAACCGAAAATAAAAATGTTTCAAAATGGCTAAACACATCAGCTAAATTGAATTAAGAAATTGGATAATGTCGGATGTTTTCTTACCAACGTTAAAATGGTGGTGGAAGAGGAAGAGGCGAGATGGACGGTGCTGTCTTTGTGAAGAAGAAAAGAACTGCCGCTTTCTGAGACTGATCGCCGCTCAATACAATTGGCAATCGAGAAAAGCTAATCGATTTTTATGAGCAAAAGCAGATGGAAGGAAAATTGTGCCCCCCCCCCCACCACCACCACCAAGTCCCCCCCTAAACTGTCTGCTGATATACTCGGTTGTTGTTAACTCCCCCCCCACCCAGTCTCTCTGACCTTCCTTAGAGATTGTGTATGTTTAGTGATGCACAAGTCAGAATTAGTGCTTGGAAGGACGAGAATTGTTCTCTAATAAGACATAATTGTATAAATATGGTTGGTGCGTGTTCAGTGACAAGGGCAAGTATCTAGACTTGAAGTCCTGCACTCTCGATACCAAAGGAAGTCAGTACATTAGTAAGAATTATGATACTTGAAGAAATATAAGGGTCTGCTTGCTGAATGAGATTGTTGTGTATTTCTCACTGGTGCCAGTGACTAGAGTTCAAATCTAGGTAAAAGTCAGGATTTTGAATGCAGATTTACAAGGTAGTCAACCCACCCCACCCACACACATACCTGGAAAAGTTGCCCAATGCACTCTTTCTATCCTAATTTTCTCTCACTATTGGTATTGTTCCGGACTAAACTAGCTAAGATTAGTAAATGCCTGTACTTTAATAGCAATGGTTAGCATGTTGTATTCTTAAGTTGCTGGTAGTGGGTTCAATCCTTACTAGAAATCCTACTACTATTGCCTTTTTCCATACTAATCTTTGTACGGCAACAAGAACGAATTAAGATGTTGTTTGTCAGTCATATTTAACCATAAATGAAGGATTGCTGCATATATAGATTATTCGGTTACAATTCTGCGTCACAATTCTGCATACGTATATTAATAGACCACTGTTTCCAACCGAATACGTTAGTAGAGGAATATTTTAGAAACATATTTCAGGTTCATCAAGTCTCGTGAAACCAACTGTACAAGTTGTAATGAACCAATACATATTTTCTACTATATATATAATCAAGGTTTCTATGACTGGGATATGTGACCCGTAAATTTCTTTTGAAGTTTACTGTGATATTTTAATTCAGGTATTAAACACCCTAATAGGTTAGTCTTAAAAGTGCATCTGTGATGTATTTGCATTCGCCCGAGATGGTCAGTCCGTCACATTTGCATTTTTACTTTTCTATATTTATCCTTTCTCATTCCGCATAACCCGGGGTGGAAATAACCTTCTTCCTTCAAGATAAAAAAACTAATACCTTCATCTTTTTCCGTTCCAATCCTTTCCAAGCTCCATCTTCCATCTGTCCCCTTTCTCTACATGCATGCCGTGAGGGCTTCCCGTTGAGCCTACCTGATTCAACTTCATTAAACCATCTTTAATGAACAATACAACCCACCCTTATCTTACCCGCCGTTCTGGTCAGTCTAACTACATGTTATCCATTTCTTTCTACCCCAGCACTCCACAGCACTTTCTTTCCAAATCCCATTAATTGTTTGGCCTGGGGTTGAATTGCCGTAATACCCACTGACCACAGCCCTATTTTATTCCTGCGCAGATCATCTGACCGGTATTCTTGGTTGTTACCTCTCGTTCTTAGAACATCTTTCTCTTTCGTTATGTTTTTTCTTTTTCTTCTTTTTCCGCTTTCTATTATTTTCAAATACAGGTTGTTCTGAAAACAAATTGTAAAAGGTCTACATAATCCCAGCCGCAAATTGAACAATGTTGATTCTTGTGGAGACGTCGTTAGTGTGTATCAGTTTCTTTTGTTCGGGAAGGAAGGCGCCGGGGTGTCTTCTGCGAGAGATGCGTCGTCCGGGGCGTAGCTGAGGGAGAGATGAAGGAGGAGAATTTATATCGCCACCTCGGGCCCCCAATGGAGGGGGTTCCCAAAAGATTTATGAATAGTAATTCGCATACTGCATTATTCAGTTGCAAATATCACTATTACTCATGTAGGTCGATCCCACATTTTTTGCTTAAAAATGTGGTCTTCAAAACTCGACCTATACACGAGTATATACGGAACTTTAACACTGAGAAATCTTAAACAGTTGTCCCCTATCTGTCTTTTGTGTTTTT
>VCCN01006352.1:161685-182620 GCA_006491835.1 Architeuthis dux | reverse complement strand
GCAGAAAAATTCAACCACCAATTGAGCTGTTTTTGTTGGGGGGAAAGAGGGGCATATAAAGGCTTATCTTCATGATGATAAATGTTTGAGACGTAATACGCTTTTCTCAATCTTTGATTTCCGCATTGTCTACTTTTACCCTTCTGTCGGATTCCCTTGTATATATGTGTGTGGGAATGAAGCCGCTTATGATCATTTTGGTACAGTTTTTATAGATAATAACCGGCTGATAACATTAAGTGAGGGATATATAGAGGAAACTATTTATTGTGATCATTTAAAGTGTTTGGGACTGACTGATTTTGATGATAATAACCGACTGATAATATTATCTGTGATCTTAATAACCGACTTTCAATATACACACACACGCAAACATATTCAGGCTTTAGTGTCAATTATCTGTTCTAATAATTAAACTTGCGTCTTTACAAATAGGGCGCCCCCATGACAGTTAAATAACTTAATTAAAAAATATCAACTTCTAAAACTGTTTCGCCCTGGCTATCCGACCAAAAGAAATGTCCGTTTGTGTTCGCGTATCCGTAGCTTGGTGTGCATTTTTGTGCAGGCCTTCATTTACGAGACGGAATTCTTGGAAGTTACGCCTTCGGTGACTTAGCCATGAAACATATCTAACGCTATTTACAGTATTAAGAATGAGATATTCAGAGCCTCGATCCATGGCCGGCAGTTTTCCTTTGTTCGCATATTCTAACAATTTCCTCTCCTTGTACTCCAGACTTGCACAACGAAACCTTCTCAAGTTCTGATAACGCGTCTCTTCTTTCTTATAATAATAAAAATACCCTTCTCATCTCGTCTCCCTCTCGCTATGTCTACTGTTGTGTCGTCAGTGCTTCTCCGTCGTCATATCCGCGATATCTTTGAAGAAGAAAATGGTTCTCGGGGTCCTTATGTACGGCTGATTGGTTAGGGGAAGGCAGGATACGCTAGATGATGAGATTTGTTAATTGCGTGGAGGGTCGGTCGACACACAGCACAGTGTGGCTTTATCCTCGATCTGCAACTAAAAACCTTCCGGCCTTTCCAACATACACACTTTCTTTCATGCGCGTATATGTTCACGTTCATACAGAAATACGTTCGTATGTGAATAAGGAGAGAATATGCTGATAACGCCAATGAAATATTTTTATTATTATACACTCGTGACTAGTATCCTCATCTTAGTTGCTATAGCCACAACGTTTCAGTCGTTGTACCCTCCTTTTTCAGCTCTCTCTCGGAGTCTGTAACCTTTTGGGAATTTCGAACCAAACTTTGTATTCAATTCAAGTAGATTGTTCTCATTCCGCTCTTCACTATTGGAAGATGTAATATAGTTAAAATTATACATGCCTTATATTGTAGAATAAGCGTATCAATTATAACTGATTTTTAAAATATAAATTTTAAACGGAAACTATTTGTTGTAAAAGGATTTGTCTCAGTTTGATGCTTGTTTTATTTTTTGTATATCTTCACAAAAATGTCGATGAAATGTAAAGTAAAACTGTTCTCGTCCTCGTAGTATTGTTTGTTTTCAGTTAATATTGTGGCTTATTTTCTTAACGTTATTGTGCTTTGGTTATATTAAGTGCATCGGCTCGTATTCTCGTGTATATTGTATGATAGATCATTTTCTGATTAACATCTTTAAACATTTGAGATGTATCTGATAATCTTCGCACTCCGTATGAAGATTCCTTAATCTGTTTTCTTTTATGGGGATATAAACACAGATGATTGCCCTTCACCTTTTATCCCCATTCGTTTTTGTTTGTTTTATTTGTATTTAAGCGAATCTCAAACGGAAGATAACGAATTCCCAAATTGTATCCCCAGCGTTGATAGAACAAGATTTCAATTTTAGATAAGATTTTTTTCTCTGTAATTCCCTCCATTTTTAATTTGTTTTGTCTTTTCACTTTCGTTCTCCTGAGCTCTTTATATTTTATCCTTTCATCTTCTCTTATTGCTATCGTCTGTCATTAACGAGATCTTTATATATGTGACCAGAATGAACTCGGATTTAAACGCATTTGCATATATAAATAAATGGAGACTATTCTATAATTAACACGAAGGCACTATTCAATACCTCTAGCTACAATGCACCGTTTCGGCTGCTTAGGTTTCGGATAGCTAAAAAGAACCTTTTAGTATTATATATTGATATCGCAAACCTCTCTGCTTCCATTGCCAAATTCCACTTCCAATTCTACCGTATCTTCACCACCTGCTGATATTGAAACTTTTCTACGGTGTGGAAGATATCTACACCATTGCTGCTTTTAAACCTGTCAATTTCGAATTCAGCTCCTTCCTATCTCTTCACGAAAAAAAGCCTTATCTGGCCAATACTTAGGATTACTTATCTCTGTTCGATGTCCGCTTCAAGTGGGCTGGGATACCCAGATATCTTTCAGTATCTTATACCAGCACAAACAGTGAGGGGTCCGAAAGGTGATATCTTCTATCTAAATTAGCTTCAACCCGTCGGATGAGAAGCGACCTTAGTTTTTAATCTGACTAGACACGGAATCCAAGTCAAGTGGATTCAGGTCAGACGTGGGGGTCCGGCATGTCATAGTGAATTGATATTTTTGAGCTTGGGTATGAAATTGCAATTATGCGCGTGGCTATCCTTAAGGCATTTCGATATCTTCTTTTTAGTGTTTATTTATTCACATATTTTCTTTCTTTTTTTTAATCCGACCATTAAAGTTCATAAACCGCTTGTAACTGACAGTGGAACTTTGAATTGAATATTTTAGATAAATTGAATATTCACCAAATGGTCAAATGGATATAATTTTAATCAGAGGTTATTCCCCTTGAAATTGACATTTTCTTTTCTTTGCATGAATTGAAGAGTTAAATAAAAATGAAACCTTTTCTTTTCTGAGACATACAGTGACGACTGCTTGAGACCTTTTAGTTAATGACTTCGAAAATGTTCCGTGTAATGTATTCGTGAAAGTGACACTTCGTAAATGACTTAGTATTAGTGAAATTAAATTTGTTCACGCGTGTAAAATCAGGTATTCCGAACTTTACATACTTCACTGACAAGGTGTTTATGCACATTATGCCAGTTTTTACTTTGTTAGAAAGTAATATACGTTGGTACATCAATAAGTCCTATTTCTAAATGGTGGCTAATCCATTTATTACGAGAAGGAACCATGGAAATGTCAATATACACAATGTTGGTATTGTTTTTATCTGTCTGTTCATCTTCTACGTAGATACATCAATAAGTCCGTAGCCTTATGATGAAAAAACGCATTTCTTTTATGCAACACATGTTTTCAACATAATCTCCTATGTCAATGCACTTACTTCAGTGGTGAATATTAATCACATAGATCAAAAATTATACAGTGAATATTAATCACATAGATCAAAAATTATACAGTGAACATTTTATTTGATTTGTATGGAATATATATATATGTGTGTGTCTCTCTCTCTCACACGCACACACACACAAACCAGAGATTACTTAATTTCTGCTTTTGCTTAAAAGTTCTCTTAATTCTACATCGTATCCTGACTAACCGAATGACGCCATGAGCCAAGGATGTCGTGCAAATATTGAAAGGAAATGTTTGAGATTGGGGCTCAAAGGTCAAATTATCTCGTAATTCCAGCAGACAAATATTCATTTTGTTAAGAATTAATAAGGGAAAGAAAAATACTGTGCAAAATAATGTTGGAATACTCGCCAATATTTTTCTTTTCTGAAACCAGATTAGCTAAGAAATATTTAAAGATTCGAAAATAAAACAAAAACGAAAAAACAAAGATGAAAGACTTCAACATTTTTTAAATATTTTAATTTCTATTTTAAATTTGAAAACTATTTCATAGTTTTTAATCAACTTAGTCTTCAAAATGCAACCATGTTCATAACTTTCAACTTTAATTAAAATTTTGTTTTCTGTTCCTAACTTTAAAAAAATATCTCGAACTTCAGAAGCTTTATAATAATATTGAATTTAATATTTTTTTGTTCAATTTCGAAATTGAAAAAAAAAAAAATCACCTTCCCTCACCCTCGCCGCATTTAACATTTTCTTTCCGATTACATAAACCTGCTTCTAAAAATGTCAGCGCTTAGAATTTCAAGTTTTTCTTTTCCCTGGTATTCAGTAAATTTTAGTTTTTTATCATTTTCTTTTCCTCTAAGAGGAGCATAGAAGTTGGTTGTACCCGTCTTTCTGTTCGCTTTTCATTCGAATCTTCTGACTAGAAAACATTATCTAAATGGAAAAACCGATTTCCTAAAACACATCTGCTGCCTCTTTTATTCTTCAAACACTACATTTTCAAAGTAACATCCTTCTATTCTTTGCTTTCTTAAATTTTAATTTTTTTTCTTGTGTTGGGGGACGGGGATTGGTGCTGGGGAAGCACTTTTATCGCTTAAAACATTAGAACAATCTCATTTAGAAAACCTTTCGTTTTTCTCTCTTCAAGATTTCGTAATTTAAACAAATGAATCCTGATCGTTGATTTCTTTTGCTGCTGTCTTGCAGTGAAAATTGATGTTTCTTAATTTAATCAAAAATAGTCGAAAATTTGCTTCTTCGACCATCCTAAAGACGTTACATTCTTTTTTTTATTAACCCAACACTATCAGTTTTGTGATTAGTATTACCGTGTTTTCTACTGTTAATATCGTTTTGTTGAAGAACATAGATTGCAATATGTAGTAGTGGTGAGGATGCTATTCCAGTTGTCAGGATTTGTATTGATGGTAATGCCTCATAGTCAGTTGTATCGACCCTTGATCAGCATTCGTTAATTTTTGTCTTCAAGTTTGATGGTTAAAGTCAATTGTTGGCTGGCTCTCTCGCTCTCCATGTCGCGACCATACTTCTCTATTTCTCTCTCTTCGCCCCTACTCCTTTCTGTCTCTCTATCTCTATCTTCGCCCTTACTCTGCACCCCATCTCACTCTTTTCTCTGGGCGGGAAACTTAGTTTGTGTGTGCCAAGGATATCAAAACAATGCCGTATCTTGAGCAAACAAACCAAACAAGGGAAGGAAGGAAATTATTTACCCCTACAATTCCCTTCCCTTAATACAAATCTGCTGGCTTCAATTCTTTTGACTTGCTCGTAGTCCTACCTGCATACCTCAACCGAATTGTTTGCTTGGAGGAGCTCCCGTCTTGGTAACTGACCAACACTAGCAAAATCTGGAGTAGCCTCTGGGCAAAGCATGAAACGGGGGTGGGGGATAAAAAGACATAAGCTTCGTCCATCGCTAACTTCTTCATCCTCCATATTTCTCCCTCTCTGAAATCGTTTTTTTTGTTTGTTTTTTTACTATGCCGATGAGTGTTCAAGAGAACGGTCATCAATGTTTACAAACTTTTCTTATACTCGGACCTCGACCCTCACAAAACCCTTCGTAAGCAATTAAATAAAGTCTGACACTAAGTGAAACACTCTCCCTCTCCAACACCCTTTCAACCTCTCTCACTTTCTTCTTTAACTCTCTCTCCTTCTCCAACTCTCTCTCGCCCTCTCTCACCCATTTCTCTTTATTAATTTTCTCTTTTCTCTATACGCGCTTGCGTGCGAATACAAAATTCAACATTGGCCAATCTTGGTGAATTGAATGGGGGCCCCAACTGGTTTTTGTTCGTAATTGTGACTTCATCCACCTTTCATTACCATTCCCCAACACTTCGCTTCTTTTTCTTTCTGTCTTTTCATCGTCTTTCAACACCTGGCACCCAGTCCGTTTCCACCCGACCACCCGCAGTTTCCTGGATAAAAAGAGTTATTTCTGCTGCCACTGAAAAACTGTTTAATTCCTGCTTTTTTCCCCTCTCATTCCAAGAAAAAATATCTTCATTGTTATTGTGTCAATAACCAATCAGTTTTTGCTAGAAGGATATTTTTTCTCAATTATCTTTATTTATTTATCCTAAGATAAATAGCAAACCTATTTTATTCTCAATAGCCGTATAATTGGCGAGCTGAGCGTTTTGAGCGCCTGTGTAAACTGGATCTGCAGAACCCTTTTTTTTCGGGAGGGTGTTGTTTTCTAGAGGAACTTACTTGCTGAACAGACGGTAGTAAAACATTTGTTTAAATCGGTGTCTACTGACTCAGAATTTCTAGTAATGATATTTCTTCATCTTCTCTATTTTCCTTAAGGGTGTGGTTTGGGGTTTTTACAAAAATGACAAATATATAAGGGTCTTGGAAATTGGTTGACAGTGCTAAGTTGCTACTCGCTCCAGTCCCTATCATCAGCGATAGGTACCGTCTTAGTTTGAGACCCTAACAACTGGGACAGGATGTTCCCGTTTTAATACGACAGTGTCCAAGGGAAGTAATTTAAATTGCTTTTAACTTTAGCGGTCCATCGTGACCAGTACAAAGATGTGTATGTTAGCAAAATCATCCTTCAATAAAATATATAAATATTTAATAGATAAGACTCATTTTATCGTCACAAGTTACGTAAGAAATTTTAAGATATTGATCCGTGTTTTTCATCGAATTTTAAATTAGAATAAGAGTTTTTTTTTTATCTACTTATTCCTGGCACGCAATTTGAAGAATTATTTAATTCAATTTTCTTGGGCTAGCTATTTTAAATATGGAGATATTTTCCATGTCGTGATTTCGAAGGCGAGACACATTGATAGAAAATGGCAAGTCAATTTCCCAACAGGAAATCTGCTAAAACATATTCAGAACTTCACTAATCTTATTAAAGTTAAGCATAAAAAATTGATATATACTAGTTAAAAATGCATTATTTAATAAATAGATTTTCTGTTCAGTTTATTGAATTTTAAAGACATGTCTAATAGACTGCTTTTTAGATGCGCTAGCTAGCTACCGAAATGTTAGTTACGTTCCTTGCTCAGTGTTGCTAATTTAGATGTATTTCATTTGCGGATCATTACTACTGAATAGTGTTAGATCCTCACTTATGCCAAAGCTAAGCTTAGTAAATAACATGTGTGCAATGCAGAGATGTTATTTAGTAAGCTTTGCTTATTTTATTTTATCGCAACCCACTAACTTTGCCGCTACTCCACCACTCAGTTTTAGTCATTGTCTGCATTAACATCTACTTAGGAATATTTTTAGTGAATTCCCTTATCGCTGGTCGGGAAATTTGAAGTATGTACAGGGTCAATATAAAGTCCTTGTAGAATTTTGTTCTATATATGATAGAATTAATCTATAAAGAATTTTTAGATTCCTGATATATTTATTTCATCGTCGTCAATCAAATAATTGATTATTACATTTTTTTTAAAATTACTTTATTTTCGGTTTTGATTGAACCATGGCGGTTTGTATACGTAATGACGGTGGACATGTTGAAACTTAAGAATATCAATTTAAAAATATAATAAATTCTTTCACTTATCCATTTCAGAGATTAATTCTATCATATATAGAACAAAAGTTATGAAAATATAAACTTGCACCAGGACTTTATAATGACCCTGTGTGTAGCTAAATACGCTTAAAGCTTGTTGGCCTAAACTCTAGTCTGCTTAACTGCGCCGACTTCTGCCTTGAGTGTCAAACGTCAGTGTCACTTTGTTCGGCCGAGTCGAAACATGATTTCTCCATCAACTGATGTTGGCAGCGACAAGACAGTGACGGATTACACAGGAAAAGAAGAATTAAAATCTACCAAGTCCGACCACAAATTCCTCTTAGTCGAATTGCTTACCTATCTCTTCTTCTTCTTCTCTCGCATACAAGCGAGAGAAGCGACTCCGAATGTTTTTCCCACTGCAAAGGACTAAATATACAAGTCAAGGGTCGTAGCTGTGGGATGGGTGGTTTCGATTTTAAATCATCCCCCCCGGACCCCCAATGGTGCCCAAAACCTTTATGAATCGTAGTTCACCTACAGCATTTCTACTAACAATACAATATCCGCGACCCCAGGTTTGGAACCACTGCACCAATTGTTGGAGTTGATTTCCAGTTCCTGCGGAAAGCCTAAACGGGACCTACTCATATCTGTCCTATTTATTTAATCAGGAAATAAATTATTTACTTAAAATGTATTTCTTGTTTTGACTATAAGATTTTTCTTTAATTTTTCTAATTTTTAAAATCCTGAATCTATTGTAGTATTTGCTAAATTTTATAAGTATTTTTATTCTCTTTTGAATATTCACTTTATTTTTCTTTGTTCTTTACACGCGCAGACAAATATTTATAGCATAAAGATTTAACACCTTGTCTTCTTAATCAGTACTGACATAACAGGAGCCGATATTATCTGGAACGAAACTGGAGACGAAGATATTTTTCCCTCTCGGCAAGGAAGGTTTGGCCGGCTTACATAAGACAAGACACAATTATTCAAAAATATCCCTTTTCGTGTCCTTTCATTTAAAATGTACTTTACATAAACCTTGCGTTAAGCATCCAGTACTTGTTTCTTCAAATTGTATATTACACCGTGCAACGCAATTTGTTCCTGGGTAGTGAATGTTATTTTATGAATACTTATGTGTAAAATGTATAGAAAATGGACATAATTCTCTTCAGATTTTGCTTTTCTTGCCAGGATACTGATATTCATATTTAATTGTTTTTCTTTATTTGATTAAAACCGTGAAGATTTGCCCGTTGTCCAATTGAAAATAAGTAGATTTCAAATTATCACTTTCCTGGTCGCAAAAGCAAAATTTGAAGGAATAATTTACATTTTCTATCTTTTTTTAGACATAATACAACAAAACAAAAAAAGGTTGCACAGTGTTCTACATCAGGAAGATACTGTATATAGACAAAAAGTGATAGACATGCAGGTATTTGGCAAGACACACATTAAGCAGACAGCTAAGTCTCGTCGGAAGGGGCTGTCTGTGTGTAATATAGGGACAATTATTTCACTTGCTTGATATTTAGCGAGGCCTGACAACTGTCATTTTGTCTCTGCGGTTGTTTTCCGTCTACATGTCTTCTGTAATTGTCGCAGTTATTGGAACAATGTAAAGAATTTACCTGTGTCTCCGTTCGTTCCTTTCTCTTGGCATATATATATATATATGCATTACATTGAATAGTGCGTCTTTTCCAAATGTGAAACATCTAAATTAGGTCGAAGCTGTCAGCTTTCATAGAAATATTTCGTAGTTGTGAAAGGAATACAGGTTTATACTGCTATCCGAAAGCAGAGCGTCCCTATAAAATCCTTTCGTAAGCCGAAATGACGTACAGCGAAGAAGCAATTACTATTAATTTATATAGTCATCGTAGGTTTGGGTGGTGGTAGATTTTCTCCCGCTTTTCGAAAGTTCACTTACGACACTTTCGCTTTTACGAAAAAAAAAGTGAAAATTAGCGTTTGTTTGCAGCGATCTGTTATAGAGGCAGCTTGCACACTGTTCCTCTCCCCTCCACCGGTTTGCTGTGTGGTGGGAGGAACAGACATCTTGCATGTCTGTCGATCTATGAATGCAAATTCTACTCCCCGCCCTCCCATCACTGCACACACATGTTGCATTGTTATTACCATGTCTAGAACATCTGCACATCTCATGTGCACATGACAATTTTCCTGGGCCTCTGTCATAGTATATGTCGGTTGGTGAAGCTTCGACGGGCCTGCCAAACCAGATGCGTAGAAATAGGGATAGTAAAACGGATGGGCAAGAGGACTACCTCGCAGGCATGGCTGGTTTGCCGTGGCAAGGAAATGCACAAGTTCCATGGCCTGTCCTTTCGCGGATGCAACCCACCAAGCCATCGACCGCTGTCTTTACTTCCCTCATGAAACATCGTAGTACAATTGAAAGATGAAATAAAGATAAATTCTGTGTCACAAGTGTTCAGCAAGAAAGTGGCCTTCACAGAATCCAAATACGTGTTACACACACAGGCACGCTTGAAAAAGAAACCCAATTCTCTGGCAACAAGTTAGATCATTGCCAGAGTCTAAAATGGTAAAAATACATAGAGATATAGAGCTTTTTCGCGTCTGGTTCCTTGCCAAACGTTGATGTAAAACTTTTCTCCCAATTGATCTTATATTATTACTTGCATAAACCTATTTACTTATTTTTATACTCCTTTATTTATATTTTGGGTGAGCGTGATGTTTGCCTTTACAATTTACTTATTTTTATACTTATTCTTATTAGTTAGCTTGTAGACTTTCACACAAATGAAAAAAGAAAAATAATGGCGGAAACATGACGAACTAGAATTAATGAATAAAAATCATCTCCTGTCTTGCACTTAGCTTGATGCGTTCGCTCTTTGAAATTGGTCTTCTTCGAATTGGAACCTTGCTTTCCTAAACACCCTGGCTTTACTCCTAAACCTTTTGAGTGTTTTAACCTTTCGGTTTTCTTTTTCTTTTTTTACTTAATGAAAAGAGAAGAAAAAGACGGTAGTTTTATATAAACATTTTTTATATCTTTGCTTTGTGGATAAAACTAACCTTCGGCTTTCACAAATAAACTGTTCGAAAATTTCTTCACTCTCTCGCCTTTTCTTATTTTTTTCTTGCTTATTTTTCGTTTCTCGAAGTAGAAAAACCAATTCCAGTTATTTTCTGATTCTTGGCTTATAGCCTGGTTTTTGTTGCTTGTTCTATGAGTGCGTATGTGTTTTGGGAATTATGGATACTTGCAAATTATGTATCAAAGCCGGGGAAATCATAATTCTAACAAAATTACAACCGTAGAGTAAGTTACTTAAGAAGTAGCCTGAAGCGATTAGATATTGGCGAGAAACCTCCGAATCTGCTTCAACTACGAAATACTAAAGGATTTGTACAGCTTCCTACAATAATACGGGCCTCCCCGTTATAACGCGGTTCATTATAGCGCGGTTTGCGTTATAACGTAGGTGGATGGTTGACCTCAAAATATTCATCTAGCTTCAAAATGGCCCAATTTTATCGCGGCTCGGTTGTAACGCGGTTGGCTTTCTTTGACCCCACCACTCACGTTATAATGGAGGACGCCTGTATAAGTTTGTTATTATTATTTTACACTGGTCTTTCTATAAAAACTAATAATCATTAGAATTGGTAGTGAGTAAAACCGTCGGATGTTGTAATTAAATATTCCTCTCCAATTTTAGCCTCAGTTATTATCAAGGCCTTAATTTCAGTTTTATTTGATTTCATCTTGAACAATTAACTTTATATAATGAACTCGCTCGCTCACACACACACTCACGCAAAATACTAGAAGGAAAAATTCCACCCGTCGTTCTTCATTTCGTATTATTCATATTAATAAATTTCGAACTTATTTTATCCCAAATTCATTTTTTGTTCTTTCTCCCCGCGACATCATTCTCCTTTTCCCTACCCTTGCAGTCTCCTTGCAGTGCTAGACATTTTAACGTCTTCACTTTATTGCTTTAAAGGCTCATTAAAAATTTTATACTTTTCTTATTGGTTTTCTCTCCATATCGTTTTATAGTTTTTTCTAAAATTCTTTACCTTCCAGAAAACTGTTTGATAATTGATATAATTTTGTAGTTGAGTTGAAGTTTTCAATGACCTATTTAAAAAAAAAAGTATCGTTTCTTTTTAATTCCGTCCCTTCCTCGTAGTGTTTCGCCCTCTACACTCGTGAGCCGTTGGGTCTTTTTATTTTCTTTCTCTTGATTGTGTTAGGATCTCTAGCAGCGATCGCCGTCACTGACTGAGATACTGAAATGTGTGTTACGTCTCTTGCTCAGTGTTATACTGTAATGTGAATTATCTCCCTTGCTCAGTGTTGCCAATTTAGATGTTTTTCATCTGAATCTAGATGTTTGTTAGCTTCTAGGTGTCAATTGCTATTGAGATGATTTTTAATAAAATAAGTATTTTTAATTCGTAATAAAATAAGTAATATTTTTAATAAATTAATTATCTTAACATGTTGAAGTCACATTTAATTTATTAATGATATATTTCCTAGATTTGAGATATATATCTGAAATTTAAAGAATGGATAATTTTATATCCTACAGTCGCAATCGCTCACACCAGTGCCGAGCAAATATTGGTTCTATAAATGTCTTTATAATTATATCTGGAGAATCTAGATTTTTCAATGTCTTTTGACACAGCCCTTGCTAGATCTTCACGCAAAAAAGAACTAGCAGCGCAAGTCTGATCTGATTTTCAGGCGTGTTCTACATTTTAGCTGTTTGTCGAGACTGTCCTAATTTTCCCCGGTGCAACAAAATCAAATCCTCTTTTTCTCTTGAAAAAACAGCCAAGATTCGCCATCATCTTCCCTTATGCGCCGTCTAGGTTCTGCCTCCACCAGTCTTTATCTTTTACTCTACTACGGTTCGGTAGGTTGTGTGTTCAATTCATTGTCGAGTCGAACCAAAGACCGTTGCTAAATCTGATTCAATGATTCTTGTGTGGCGCCTAGAATGTAACTATCAATGGCTTGAGAAATGTGGACGTTCACTACTACATATTTAGGAATTAAGATTCAAATTTAGTTGTATTTCCAGAAGGTAAAAAAAAATATATTTCTTTCAATTTTTGTTTACGAAATCTAAGCCCTTTATTTATAAAGTTAAATGGAAGACTTTTCAGCTTTTCTCAAGGCATTTTACTTAAGGCTATTTTTCTATTTCATAATGTTCGTTGGAAAATGATTTTCGTTTTTTCTTTTATAAATATTGTGTCGATTGTTATCTTGCCTCTTTATTGCTGTTGTTATTGTCGTTGATGATTTGAATTTTCAGAGTTGCTCATGACGGAAATATCTTCATTAATCTCAGCTTTAATGTTCACTGCTTAAGCTTTAATCCTATTTAAGTGTCATACCAAAAGAAAGGGTTTTAAAAAGCCAAGTCATTGTCTCTTAAAGCGCATAACTGTCGTGCAGTGACTGACGCGGTAATCTCGAAAGCTGGTTATAGTGAATTCTTGAGTATTCCATGTAATGTATGTGACAGTGTGCTAACGTTGGCTCAGTCCAAGAAAACATTTTTTTCTATTGGTGCATAAAATATTGTGGGGGGGAAAAAGGTCATGTTGATTCACGGGTTCAAATCTATGTTGTTTTTATGCCAACACTTCATTTTCTCGATAGGTAAAATAAACCCTTAGTCAGGACAGGATTAAGCTAGCGCGGGGCCAGTAGTATATGTTATAAAGGGACTCTACATTCAGAAAATACCAAATATCAAAACACATTTGCCAGATAATACAAATGTTTCAGTAATAGTACTTTGTTTTGATATTTGTACATCGGCTATGGCTTCAAATACCTTCACATTTGTGTATAGATACCATACCCACATTCATTATTGTATTAAAATAATAACCCCAATTAAGTGATAATTGGTTGAAATCGCTAGCCTTAAACACAGTCCTTTATAAAAGTTGGAAGCATTATAGTAATAGAGCAAGTGTAGAATCACCGAATCGGAATTGATAGCTTGCACGCATTTAGCGCGGGGCCCTTGAAATTGAGGGGCCCATAGCAAATGCTACATAGTTAATCCGGAACTGCTTAGAGCAGTGGTTTATCCAAAGCATGCACGTGAAAGTTCATAAAATGGATTTCTTTTTTTTTTTTTTTTTGACTGGATATTTGTGTGAAAAATCCATTTTTGTCACGCTACTACTTTAGTATCACACGCAATAAGGAACGTACTTACTAAAAATAGCTTTCAAGATGTGCATGCTAACCATAGCCATGACAGAGGTTCTTTCAGAGCTAAAGCGATTAATAAAGGAAAATATCTTTTTCACTTTATACTTGATAAGTGAATCAATATCATCATATTTTCGGAGTGTTTATAACTTTCTTAGTGGAAGTCTGAGGTTCTGCGTACTTCAAATTTCAATTACGAAATTCTTGTATTTCTGGAATGCTAGAAAATATTTTTTTTTCTTGGAACCCTGGAGCAAGTTCTTTAGATATCGGTTCAAGAATTTATGGATTATTATTAAGTGGGTTTTAATAAGTTCATACGCGGGGAGTGAAGAGGAGACCTTTCTTGTATTCGTTCAATTTTTTTTCTTGCATATTTCGAAATTAATTGGCTTGTTATTATTGAATAAATTCATTAGAAAAGCTTCTTTTCAAATCTTTCATCTAATTAGATCAAGCACAACTTGGGTCCTTATCCACTTTCCCATATTCTTTTGCTCATTTGCGTACATTCAGTTGGTAGGCTGCCCTCACAAATGTATACTTACGTTATCTGCCCATAATGCTGTAATATCGCCATTAACAGCTAAACATTACTGATATTTCTTGGCTTTGTCATCGTTACCCCTTTCTCACTTTCGTGCGACGCGATTTTTGTTCCTGGGTAATAAGTGTTATTTTCTGATTGCTTATATGTAAAAAGTATAGAAAATGGCTATTATTCCCTTCAAACTTTGCTTTTGTGACCAGGACAGTGATAATTTGAAATCTACTTATTTCCAATTGGACAACGGGCGAATTTGCACATTTTTAATCACATAAAGTAAGAAAACCAACTACATATGAATATGTATAATTCCTAATATGTGCATTCATCTGAGAAACAGCTGGTTGAGTGGGTAACTGAGCGGAATTGATTATATAGGATCGTACACAATTACATATATAAGCATTTTCTCTCTCTCATCCATTCACTCTCCCGCTCTGATTATATTTAAAAAAAGAGTATCGAATGAACTGGAAAATAGCATTTATTACTTGAAAATTAATCTTCCAGGTATAAATATTTTTGTTTTTCTGCAGCATGAAGTTATCTATTTTTTTATTTATTCATTTTTTTTTGGTCGGAGAAAAGTTTTTCCTGGCTATTTTGTGAGAATTCTACGATACGTCTGCATAACATTTCCTTTTATTTCATCTAATAAATCATTTAAGGGAATATGCCGCTACTCTTTGAGAGACATATACATTCATGTATGGAATATAACGTACACGTAAGGCTCATATGTACCGGTTTATGAAGGTCCTTTTATACATACACAGAAGCGCATGCGCGTGCATTAAGTAATAAAAAAGAGCCAAACTTTCTGCCCAGTGCCTGCTAGTTCATTTCTTCTTTTTTTTCTTTCTAAGCATTCTTCAGAAGATTTTCAGGCACATATTACCCAGTTTCATCCATCCAAGCGATGTCGGAATGTGTGGAAGGTTTTTCTCCAAACTGCACACCCCTTCCTTATTTCACATCCTCTTCCCGCCCCCTCTTCTCTATCCCATGAGCCTTCTTGCGCGCCCATGTTTATTTGTTTTCCTTTTTTTTCCTTCTTCTCCGTTAATACTTTTGCATTTTTGCCTCATTGCTTTTTCTGCATCTTCGTCTCCATGTCTTCCTTCTCTCAATATTACCGCTCAGTTGCTCAGCTAGATTTTTTTTTCTTTCAAGAACTCTTTTTTTTTGTCCGCCATTGTCCAAAATACACAGACTTCCTTCTAAATCGACATCTTCCATTTTCGACGACGTTATTTCGTTAGAATCTTTGTTTGAACTGAGATTTACAGGTTTTTCTCTTTTTACTGATTTGTGATCCCAGCACCTCCTCTCCTGCCAATATATGGCATAATTTGGATCAAATGTAGAAATCGGACCCCAAAACTGATTGAGGCAAAACAAGGGTTAAATGTAGAATTCAGACCCATTTAACACATTAAAAAATATTGTGGAGAAATAGTATCACAAGATCTGCAAAACCTATTAAATTGAATTTTGATTACGGTTTAATATGAAAATTTGCGTTTTTGATTTTAATCAATTTGTGGTCTGGATTCTACATTCTTTCATTCACGTGTGAAAGTTTACTTTTAAGAGCCTGTGTATTCTTAGCACCGATGAAGCCCTGTCTTTTTCTTCATATCTTCGCGCGTGCCCATAATTATGTATTTTATTTCTCTATTTTCGTTCCACCGTTTCTCATCATACTCCCAAACAAATAGCCATGCCAAACGAATGAAAAATATCGAAGATGAACGAAAAACCTTGGATGAAAAAAAGCTAATAATACTTTCTAAGAGCTGAAGGAATTCCTGTATCCCCGTGGAAATCGGCAGCAGATGTACACCCGCTCACTCCCAATCCAAGCCCTTTTCGCCTCCCTACTTTGGTCACACTTCTATGCTCCGAATAATTCACAGGTGGTTGCAGCAAAAACGGTATCCAACCAGCGCAGAAGTTTTATTAATATTCCTTATTTCCATTATCTCTATTAATATTTGCATCTATCTTCATGCGCGCATCCTTGCCTGATATAAAGCCTCTACTTTTCGTAACTAAACCCACAGTTTTACCAACGATGGCATGTTGGCTTATCAAGGAAACGCCATCAAAGCTATCTCGAGATATCAATTTATCAACTTACGTATCACTGGGTTTTCCACAAGCGCTGTATTTCGGATCGTCTGATATTTTTTCTTTTTTGTCACTTTTACCTTTAAGAGTTTTTCCTCTCTATATTCGTGTGTACACAGTCGGTCCATACGACAAATAGAAGCAATATACATAACTGTATCACATGTCAAGTAGCACCTCATATTCCAGCATTATATTGAATCGTCCTTTAATGGATACATAGGAGTTGTCTGTATTCATAGGCTTAGTGCTTCAACACGTTAAAAACGATTTCCTGTTAATCACAGAGTTAAGCAAGGTATAGAATGGCGAATCCTAAATGAGGGAATAGAATTTAGATGCAACATTCTTTGATGTTTTCTCAACTTTTGTAATATCATCTGCTCAGTGTAGCGGCGAAGAGGGATCTCTGAACGTTTCTCAGGCATTGCAGCTGAAAAATCTTCTTCGTTGAATGACCTTAGGCCTCGATGAAGCTTTCGTCTTCTGCAAGTCTCCTAAATTCAATACACAAAAGTCGGAGACCCAGAGTATTTGAAAAACGAATATTTAAGTGGAAAGTTATTATTTCTCATTGAATGAACTAAAAAATAATTTACAGTTTCTAAGAATTGGAAATAAGTCTAACACTGAATATTAACATCTGCGACAACTAATTTATTTTGAGATTTTCCCGATTGGCAAAGAATTTATTTTTACTGAAATCCTTCTCTACAATTGTATACATTTCGCTGGGTTTAACGTTTACCAACATTTAAACTTTAATATAGAAATGTTATTAAATAAATCATTAGATTTTAACACACATTGTAAGACTTGTGGCCGTTACAAATATTTAAACTGGCTTGTCTTTAGTTTTCTCACGTTCTGTGTATTTAAAATCTTGACATCTATGGTCACCTATGTCTGCTTTTTGAGAAAGTTGTAGTAACGTTTGGTTGAAGCCCAAACCGACGATGGCAAATTACTCTTCCGTCACTTTCTCAAAAACCAACGTGTTTATGAAATTTGTTGTCTTGCATACTTAGATTTTTTTTTAAAAACAAAATAACTCCATGCGAGAAGAAATGCGTTTGACAGAAATCGGCAGCGAAGAAAAGTTGGGCTCCATTTGTTATTGCTATTGTGTGTTTGTGTTTGAAGATGCTAGTTCGCTTTATACAGATGGTCGTTCATTCACGGCTTCTTATGCATGAACCTTCTCTTTGCCATCGTGTAACACAACAATGATCACGTCAGTTCCAAGTAGTTTTCCACGCGTCGCATATTCACACTCAAAAATGTATGTATACATGTGCACGCAAGCGCTTGGTTCGAGAGTTTGAACTAGGAAGATGAAAGACGCTTTATACATAACCTGTTTATTGCTGACAGTACGGGATGATTTAAGGTTCCTTCCTCAGAGCTGGATAGGTAAGACTCAGCTGCATGTAATGATCAAATACAAATAATTCAGCTACAAGATTATAACTTGATCTGTGTTTATAATACAGGTGTTTTAAGTATGCACTTGTGTTAACCCTTTCAAAACTCCTGGGACATATATATATATACCGAGGTTTCTACAACTGCTTGGATACATATGTTCTGTATTTCAGGCATTAAGCACCTTAATAGGTTAGTCTTGAAAGGGTTTAAAGGGGGGAAATGGTTGGCAAATCTGTAGTTTTAACCGTCGTTTTTGGATCATTTAAATGGAACTGATTTTGACACTTCACCGTCTTGACGCATAAATAGAAAGAAAAAGAATTCATAGAAGGAAAACATAAAATTTCAGTATTTAAAAAGGACGGTGAAGTATCAAAATCAGTTCCATTAAAATGATCCAGTAACGACGGTTAAAACTTCATGTTTCCCAAAAGGTTTATGAAAAACGGTGTCTAATTAAACGTCTGAAATCGGAAAGAATATGATCTTTGAAAAACTCTTCTCAATCTCAAAAATATCACAATGACGCAGATTACAAATGCTTGCATATAGGAACTTGTGTTATGACAGCAACCCAGGAACGTAAGTGTTCGGCTTGGATGCAGTTAGGTTGTTTTTGGCACCGTTCTGTAACGCATGTTATCTGTGTAGATCAGAATTCAGGATTTGTTTCAGGTTTGTAGTCAAGAATTCTACATATCTGTTTTATCTTTCACTCTATACGCCGGATTCGCTAACCCACACATTAGTGTCTGTCTTGTCTCCTCCCGTCTCACTTCTAGTGGAAATGTATTTGTCTTAAGGGTAGCGTTTGTTAGTCATAGATACAACTGTAAAAAGATGATATACCTATATCATTGTTCGTCCTCGGCTTCTTTTGCCCGACTAGAATAAGAATAATTAAACTCTTTCATGGAGGTGCAAGTGGCCGAGCGGTTAACGGCACAGTAGATGGGATCGGCGAGCCGAGTTCAAAGTCCGACTGAGACAGTATTCACTTCGCACTAATGCCCTTGGGAAAGGCATGTATCCATCCCTCCCCTACATCTTTTAACACGACATGGCCCAGCGCGACAGAGTAAGGCCGATCAACCTCCACCCCATGTATTACACTTACTTGGGAAGGCCTATGTCTAACAACGGATCTTGAAAGGCTAATAATAAAAAACAAACATATACTAGTGTATAGATTGTTTTGAAGACATTTTTTGGCAAAAATTGGGGGTCGACCTATACATAGTAATAATTCTGTAGGGTTAAAATTCAAACATAATGGGAAAGACTATGAGCAACCCTTTGCTTTAAAAAGATAATACCATAACTTAATGATTCGTGATCATGAAATACCGTGTATATACTCGTGTATACGTCGATCTGGTCGACCACCAGATCGACGTATACACGGTATTTCATGACAAATCTCGGCTAGGTCAAAGCGTTCGAAACAAGTGGTGAACATTTCCTCCCAATAAGTTTGCACCAGCACCAATATCATTTAAAGATGTTTTTGACTCAATCTAATGTAAACTTGAATATAAAGGTGGCAACACTGCCCTTGGTAGATCTTTGCACCAATATCATTAATCTGCTGATTCATTAGAATTAAACCCGTTTCCCCTTTTAATCCTCATCTTCCTCCCCTCGAGGACCTTTTTTTAATAATATGGTCTTTAGATTTAATTTAGTGTACTTCAGGCCGATTCGCAATTAGCAAATAACGACTTCGTCCACACACACACTGTCATTGGTTAATTGGTAATTAGTTAGATAGAAGGCCAAATAAATTAGTCTGAAAACACGTCGGAATTTCCCATCCACACTCTTAGCCACTCTCTGATTGGATCAAATTAAGCAGAATTAACTCTTAAACTCATGAACGGCTTGAAACCACTCCTAAACACAGTGGGACTCTTAAATGAATAGAACCTTTTTAAAATGGAATTCTTTTGTGAATTGAATGAAAAACAATTTTTTGTTAAAAATTACCTAAAAGTGCAAGGGAAGTAACTTTGATCATAAGTTATTCCTCTGGATTTAATATTTGAATTTTTAAAATATGAATTTAAAAGTTAACTTTCGACTAAGTTTCTATGGAAGAATCAGTTAGCATCACTCGTTTTTAGCCCTTCATTATATCTTTGTCTGATACTGATTAAATTGAGAATTTATTTTAATTTTGGATGATTTCTCTAAGGAAAATAGCGACAAATCAAAAAACAATGTATAGGGTTCGAGGCAGATATGATGCAAGAATCGGAAAATATACCCCAAGCCTTAGAGCATAATTACATTCTAAGCAAGGGGACGATTTCCTAAAGGTTTCGTATGATTGAAAAACTTTTATATATATGCATTGAGCATAGTTTTTGAGGTTTGGATTTCAAATCTTATTCATAAGGCACATTTTTTAAAAATGTTCATATAGCATAATTTCCACCGGCTAGAATATGAGACTTCATTTTTATTGAAATATAATGAGACGTATCTTTCAGTCAATGGTGCAAAAAAGAAGAAAAAAGCCGTTTGGGATTTCTCCCTGAAGCTTATGGTATTGTTTATTCCTGATGGCTGCCGAGAAGGACACATGTATATTGTTTTTCAATTCGCAAAATGTATTTCTTTTTTGAGGATTTTTAAAAAGTGTTTTATCCTTCAGGAAAAGCTCAATTCCACTTTAGGTCTGACATTGAAGACCTCCTTTAACTCGAAAAGAATAAAGTAAGGGTGAAACCCTACTTTATTGAAAAAAGGTGGATTTTGCCAGACTAGGGTATTCTTATAAAGTCTTTTATGTAATCCCTCGAGTGAATAAATATGTTTTCCTCTCTCTCGTTCGCTCTCTTTTTTGCTCTCTCTTTTGCCCTCTCTCTCTTTCTACCTTAAACGTGAAAGGGGAGATAATTAAGTTGTTTTTCTATTTTGCTTGAAGTATTTGTCCTTACTTTTTGAGAGAAATCCTTGCAAGTTTTGCCATATACGATATTTGTATCTGCTTCATTTCATTTTATCTGTTTAATCTAATTATTCATCTTGTAAGGATTGTTTTTCAGGCTAGGGACAAGCGGACATGTTGTGTGTGTGTGTCTCTGGTTTATTTTGACTTATTTCTTTGCTTTTCTTTCCCTCCCTCTTTATTTGCTTTTCTTTCCCTCCCTCTTTATTTCTTTCCCTCCCTCTTTATT
>VCCN01006352.1:145687-156541 GCA_006491835.1 Architeuthis dux | reverse complement strand
ACCAACTGAGCTAAACTGACAAGTCTTATATATCTTCGAATTCATTTATTATATATCCAAAAGTATTCATCTTCAGTCGGAGTAGGAGTGGAGTTTGACCCTGCAGCAGCCTGGCTTGTCTTTCTGCATTTTAGTGATCGGAAGTTATTCCCTTGGATAAACATTTAAATTTGTATATGTATTTAAGTTAATTTTCTCACAGAGGTAACCTAACGGTAGACACCTACAGACTCAAGTTTCAACAACTTTCTCGAATTAGGAGCTAGGTGCTATCATGTCGTCAGCCGTAACCAATAAGGCTAACATCTGGGGTATTTTCCCTAATGGTATCGATGGTCAGTGCCGAGTAAAAGAACCTTCTGCGAGCCACTGTCGAATTACGACATGTCTGTTCACTCACTTCAAACGATGGCTGGGTGGATACCGTATTGACAGTGTTGGGGGTTGTCGTGTCGTAGTCTGCATAATAATTTAAATTCTTCTGTCCTCCCTATCTTTCCCCAGCTTTCAGCAGATGCGTCATGCCCCAGTTAGCAAAAAGATGCCAGTAACTGTAGCTATGGATGCAGGTCACAGCTAGCGAGATAAGTAGCGGGGAAAAGGAAAGAAATTGCCAAAAGGAATATAAACCATGTTTCATATATATATATATATATCTCAGTATTGACCCTCTTCTGTTTGCGTGTTACAATCTATGCGATTGTTTGTGTGCCTCTCATGAGACTTATGTTTGAAAGAGACGAGTAGGCGGCCGTGGTAGTATTGGAAGGGAAGTCAGTTGGAGATAGACTAGGACCCGTCTCCCTTCAATTCCTATGTCGCTCCGCCACTCTCCGGTGAGTTCGTTCCTTGGTCACATACTTAAAGGATTTTACTGAGTTTAGTTTCTAAATCTTTGACACAACAACCACTATCTACGCCTCCTCCTCCTACTCTTGCTGTGCATGACACAATAATATTTCTCGGCTTTGACGGTTCAAGTATGGCGTGCCAGTGACGACCAAACTCTCACTCACTCCACCTCCCTCTCTGTGCCTATGTATAAACCGTTTCCTTTCCTCTTTCGAACCAGATTCCAGTCTTTTTCGACCCTCCCTCTTTGCCCCCCCCCCAACTGAGTAATGGCTCTGCTCTCCTCTGAATTCTTGACCAGTCAGGGACACTGATCTCCTATGTCACTAAGTCCAGCCACTGCAACCATAATGCCACCTGACTGTCTGAGTCGCAAGTTTAGAGTATATTTCTGTGTGTGACAGGCACAGCGTGTACACTCCCCACGCCAATCATCGATTCCTTTTAGGGTCATCCTCCGGGTATGCAGGAAATAAGATGACAGTCTAATCCACAGGTTCACCGATCACCGTGGTAGAGTGCCTGCCTCCGGTTCGGTAGGTCGTGGGTTCAATTCATAGCCGAGCCATACCAAAGACTTTGAAAATGATACTCATTGCCTCTGTTAAACACTCAGCATAAAGAGTAGGATTGAGGAAGGGATGGGCTCTTGTCAGGCTATATCGCCCAAGACACCCCATGAAAACATGGTACAGGGGACCAAAAACTCTGTACTGATTCACAGGACTGTACTAATCCACAGGTTCATTAAATATAACAAAAGAATGTGATTCTAAGCATAATGGCATTTCGTGGACCATGAAGATGTCATTGAGTTAGAAAAGTACATTTTTATATACTTTCAAATCTAATAATGTGGTGTGGAAGGCCTTTTTGTGTGCAAGCATATTTTCCAGTGTAGCTACAGGAACAATGAATGTTAAAAATATCAAATTAAGAAATCTTCTAGACCTCTATAAAGCAATTTACTCGCAACTGTCTTTTAAGTACGACTGAAGATGCGCTAACAGCGCAGTGTCTACTGTAACGACTCCGACAAGGAAATCTGTCAAATTAAATTTACTGATTTTTATGTGGAAACTCGTGAATATAACTAGTTTTGTACCTTTTTGTCGAAATTTATTGGCGTAGGTGGGGGTTTTCTATAAATAGTAGTTCACATACGGCATTTCTACTGACAAATCTCACTAAATGTTGGAGGGGGCATCAAGAACACCACCCCGACCCCAAATCTCTAGTTACGTCTTTGGTAATTCTATGCAAACGTCAGTCTCCATAAAATCATGTTTACCGTAATCAGTAGAAAGTTTGTTTTATAGTTAACCAAAACCTGAAAATAATAAAACAATTTTTTTTTTGTTATCAGTTGAAGCTAATTGGCAACAGTTCTCCTCAGCTTCCCTGGGGTCAGGCTGAAAATTCCAAATTTAAAACTCAAGTGCTGGTCAAAGAGCAATTATAACTGGGTTAGCTATTACTGCTGTTATGTAACTAAAGACTGTTTCCTTTGTAATAACCAACTCGACTTACCTTTAAAAATTACTTGTTTGCTCCTTTCTCTGTGCCCGTATTGGTAATCTCATAGCAAACTGTTTATGTTAACTTGTCAGTTAAAGTCTAGATATGTTACTTCGTAAAATGCAATCATATTTGTATTATATTAAAACATGCTGAATTAGCCATTACATTTGCACAAGCATTCAGTGCGCACATACTTTTGTCATAGAAAAAGAATTGCACCAGATCTTTGCGTACACTGACTTCTAAAAAATTATTTATTTTTCTCTTCGTTTTTCCACCCACCTCGAAGCGCTCTGGTTGATTTAATCAAACGTATTTCCATCTTTCTTTTCCTTATACACGTAGAAAGACACCGTTTCCTCATTCAGACTTACCACGTCTCAAGTTGCTGGCTTGTCCAGATTGTTTCAGTCAGAAACTGTCAAGCAGAACTTATGCTTGTTCAGCAACACCAGATTAAGATATCTAACGCCATCTGTGTTAACGTCCTTGTACCAGAATGAAAGCGCTCGTCCAAATGAATAGATGTGTGTATACGTATAACAGTGAGCGCGTTTGTTATAGCTATGCTTGCTAAGATGCATTCACACGCCTCTGCAAGAAATAAAGTGTATTTGTGCACAAAGCGACTATTGCATGTTCTTTGGCGATCGAAGCAACAGTCTGATAGCCTGAATGAGGGAGCAAGGAGGCAAGGACGAGTGAATAATATCTTTATCCATTGTGCGGCGAGCAAAAATACTTGAATGCTGCTAGCTGTATAATTACGAGATGCCAACATCATTAGCGTGTCTTATTCTGTCTTTTTCTTCCTTGTGCTACGAGAGGGTGTAGCAACGAGAGAGAGAAAAAAAGATGTTTGAGTGGTGGGTGTCATAGATTCATGCAGTCTATAAAGAAATCTCTCATAACTCTCCTCTCTCGCTCTTTCTCTCCCTTCCTCTCTCTATATATACATGAACACATTAATAATTACGTAACTTAATGATTAAAAACAATCTTACGCAACACATTTATTTTTCAACATAACCTCCTTTCTTGTAAATGCACCTAATTCAGTAGTGATTACTAATCACCACTGAATTGTGCCTTGACAAGGAAGGGGGTTATATTGAAAAATATAGTGAGATTTGATGGAAAAAGGAAAATTTTGCAATAAATGCACAATAACTTAATTGTGAATAACAACCGCAAAGGCTTAATTATTATTTATGCAATTCATGTATGTACAAATATATCCTTGTTATTGTTTAATGTCAGTAGAAATGCTGTAGGTGAACTATTATTTATAAAGCTTTTGGGCACAGGTAGTTTTCAAATAGCAGCTCCCTCATCAGCTACGCCCCTGCCCCCTCTCCCCCATATTCAATCTCTTCCTCCTCCTCTCTCCCCCCTCTCTCCTGGCTTTTTCTTTTCCATTATTAATGGTATTTACCTATTCATTTTTCCAGTTCTTTTTATTCCGTCTTTTTTGTAATTATTTTGTAAAAATCTTTAAATCTTTCTTTGACCACATTTCTTCTTCTTCCGTTTTATTTTTTACTATGTCATGATCACAGGTTATTGACTTTTCATTTAAGTGCTGATAACTCCTTCTTTTTCTTTGTCCATTAACCGAGACAAGCTTTTTTTCGGTAAGAAAAGAGAAGAAAAAAAAAAGACTGTTCTTGAGTCTTTCTTACCACGCTTCCTCCAACTTTCCTTTCCTTTTTCCCTTCACAAAAATCTAAAATATGTTAATGACACAATCTTTGGCTTTTCGTTAATGGATTTTAAAATTGATTCTTAAGAAATTCGCTTTTTTTTCGCTTTCATATTTTTATGATCATTTTGCTCTGCTTTTATTAATGCAGAGATAAAATGCTTTTCTTTTCGTCTTTACAACAGATTATGTCAACTTATGGTGTTCATTCTTTTCTTAGACTCGAGAATATCATATAGGTTTTTAAGCATTTGGAGTGGGGAGTAAACGTTATGCATATATAATTTAGATTAAAAAGAATTATGTTGCACTCTTACAGTAATAATAACCTGTTGGGATCTTGGACAAAACAGATTTGTAGCCCCTATTATAGGTAAACGTGATACAGAGGAAGCCGTTTGTTATAATCAGGGTTAATGCTATCAAACGGTTATTGTTATTAAAATCAGTCGGACCAAAACACTATTTAAAATGAATTAAATATTTAAAGAAATCAAAAGATAAATTTCATTATTTTTTTTGTGGTATGAACAAAACAAACTACAATCAGTGGTGGGGAAAAATTAAACTGTCCAAAAATAATTCTTTTATTTCATTGAACAATTCAATGGCAACAATTATGAAACTAACCATAGTTTTAGAGCAAAATCTCTTTGCCATTTACAAATTTTGAGTGAATTGTAAGATAGAATAAAACTTACAGAATGTTTTAATTAAATAAGAATATACTGTATATCGAATGTTCTCCAATGAACGAACTGAGTTTGCATTTTGAGTGCATACATACACATTCCTGAACTCTCAGTTCTTGATATTGTTCATCTGATGATCGAATCGTGAAACCGACTGTACAGGTTATGAACCAATAAAATATTATTTCTACAATATTCGTTCTAATATATTGAGCCTTCTTCGGTTGAAAACATAGGTCTACTAGTATATCTATGCACAACTGTGTCGCATACTTATGACCACTTACTATATATATAAAAGGAAGTAGTCAGGTAGTGTCTCTGGTCATGATTTTAAGATTAAACACACAATAAATTGTATAAGGGTCGTAAACCTTTATGACTCGCCTAAATATATTATAGCAGCGAGAATCTCACATAAGCAAAGTATGACATCAGCTCAACAGTCCACCCTTTAAACTTACCTCTAACAAAAAAAATGGGTGGGGGTTTGATTTTGAATTTTTCTCTAGAGTTAGAACTGAACATCAGAAACTGTTTGGCTGTTAAAAATACTTGTATTTCTTTTCCCAAAAGAAAATCCGAGTATTAGAATGGGGATGGTATAACAATCTATGAGAGTTTTCTGTATCCATTTAAAAAAAAAAGATCTTTAAATAATCCGTGTATATCGTAGACAAATATTTATAAGCATTCTTAGCTTATGTTACATCAGCGAACACGTGATATTTCAATCGCAATAATGATTTTGGGATTTTAGAGATATGTGTGTGGGGAGGGGGTTCTCTCCTCCTTTTCATTTTTTCGGCTGGGGATGTGTGGCTGCTCTTTCTGGAGTATTTTCGCTGTGACTCTTTGGATTTCTCCCTTTGGTCCCATCCGGCATCCCCTAAATACGAACCCCTCATGACCTTCTCAATTTTATTTCCGACCCTTTCTTTCCTTTCCTTCATTAAAGAAAAAAGTTTCAACTCGAATTTTCTTCCTTTCTGATTTCTTTGAAAATATTTACCACTCCTTTCCTCCATCATTTAATATTATTATTTTTTCTTCATCTTTCATGATTATTCAATCATTAATATTATTCCCGTTATTAACATTCCGGTACTTTTTATTTTAACAATTATTATCATTACTTTTCTTTGTCTGCGATAGTTTCGTCTCCGCAAAGGTCGCATCAGAATGTCTTTATTTTTGCCAATTATTTTTCTTTGAGTATAGACCAGACTCCAAATTTCAGGCATAACAGAGAGATGAATGGCCAAAGATTTCATGTTGGAACTGTTCCCCCCCCCCCACACACACACCCAATCTCCAACCCAGACTTCTGAGAATCTATCCCAATCTTCCAAAATATTCTTTGTAGTTCTCTTATTACGTCATCGAAACTTTAAGACTGATTTAAAGTTGTAGGATTTTCCCTTACAAAAAAAGACAGAAATATGTATACATTTCTTGTTAAAAAAAGAGAGCTTTTTTTTCATTGTTATCTAACTGAGGAATGTTGCAATTTCGATCTTCATCTCTGCTTATTTCAGCATGATATTTTCTGACATTAGTTAGAAGGGGGTGGGGGGGAACAAATCTGCCACACCCACTGCTACCCACACTCGCATATACACCTACTCTTGTCACTAATTTCTTGGTTCGTCCGACATCCCCACCCCAGAATACAAAAAAAATGCACCATTTTCCCCCCTTACGGCTGATTATTATTATTTTTTTAAAAATTTAACTCCTTGAAGGATTTTTCTCTGTGGCAGTTCCAAAAATTCTTGGCCGTTTCCAGTTTCTTGGGTCACGTTGCCTTTCTAATCGGATAAAGACGCTCTCCACCAATTCTACGGTTTGGTTGGTATGCAATCCTTCGACAAGCTCCTCCAACTCCCTACTCCAGCTCCCACCCACATACCTTCGCCGAGTCTGTCTGAGAGGGAACCAGACCCTTTCCACCCACCCCGTCACTGGGTAGCGGATGCTTGCATGGCTTAGCAAAAGTGGGAGGGAAGGGAGGAAGGAAAAAAGGAAGGAAGAATGAGTGCAGAGTTTTGTCAAACAACTTCAATATTTTCATTCTGCAGATGAAGAAAGTCAGTGACATTAAAACAACAATGACGGCAATGTCTTCAATTTTGGAATCCTTAACTTCTGAATTTGCCAGGAATTTTTATGTCTTTCTTGGAATATATTTGTTTTTATTTGTGTTTGTTTGTCTGCATTCTGGTATAATCCACAACAAATATTCCAGAAATGAGATGAATATCATATTTTTAAAAAAGACAATTCAATTTTTTAAAATCTCATTTTATGTGTCCATTATTTGTTTTTGTATGCTTGTTTAATTTTGTTTCAATTTAAAATAGTAATTTTTATTTATTTTGTCTAAAATTTAAATAAGCATTGATACTAATGAACACTGATGAATTAGACGTGGATTTTGAATGAATAATGGAAAAAAAAAAAACGATATTTAAAAGAAAAGTGCCTTAAAGTTTCTTTAATCTTTGAAAATTAGGGTTTTGACTGGTTTTTATTATTCTACAAATCCATATTAGGTCACCCTCTCTTCTTTTTAGACCCTCTTCTCTACGATCTCCCTGTCTGAGCTGTTCTCTGAACAAAATTCTATTTAATCAAAATAGAATATTTGTATTATAATGACGTAATAATAGGAGGAAAATATCCGAAATGTTATATAAAATATAGCGAATCAAAAAACTAAAAAGGACAAAGAACTAAAATATTGGCATTTTTCCGTAAATATATAAATATTTGAAAATACATTCCTATAAAATGAAATTATTCCAATTTTTTCTTGTTTTGATTTTCTCATATCCTTAAATTATTTATCAAGCGGGGAATCCTTTTCTTTTGCGAAAAAAGAAAAAATGTGAATGTTAAAGAAAATCCGTATATTATACGCTCTAAGAATTAATGTAAAGTGCGGAAGGTGGAAGATGTAATTAAATTTATCAAAAACATTTTGGCATCAGCTTGTAAAAGCTTTTAAAATATCTTAACTTCTTTAGAAAAACCGGAAAATATTTTGAAAATTAGTAATGGCGGATAAGTGATAAAGTTTTTTCTCCATCAGCTGAAACTTATATATATATATATATATGTATGTATGTATGTATATGTGTGTGTGTGTTTATTTGTTTATCCGAAAATTCTGTGAATTTGAAAAGATTGGTCAGTCTGTTCCCCGAACCTTTGGGTAGCACCTAGTGTATAATGGTCTGCTCGGCTAGCTTGGTAACTCTTGCCACACGACGAGGCACTCAAATGATTGAGTCTGTTAAACATTTATATAGAATGAAGGCATCTTACTATAACGCACCAAATGTCGGTCATCTCATAACTTAAGGACGGCTAGAGCTATGACGACCAAATATTCTGTGCTTATAAAATGGTTTCCGGAGAACTTTCAAAATTTTTCGTGAGTTGTTTGATTTGCACTGTACGCATAATGTTAACTTGGACCCTTACTGTGTCAGGTTAGCTAAACCTAATTTTTAACTTTTTGTTTAACTGTATAAAGTAGAAATCTGAAAATCCTGCCTGTAGGTCGGATTTTCAGCTAGCCTCGATAATGAGATTTGCAAGCCTGGTAGTATTCAATACTGCAGACTTTCATTGCACGTGCATGCTATGATTACACTGAATTATCTTCATTCAATTGAACTTCATAGGCGAACATTAACACAGATGTTAAAGTAAAAATATGACTCTGAAATTACCTCTTATTTCTTTGCAGAAGATTTCTCAACCTTTTTTAAAAAATTGTCATTTTTATTTTTGCCTACTTCTTACAATGAAAATTAAATCAACTATGTGAATTATTCTGTTGAAGTGATCGCAATGAACCTTTCATAAGAACATTGGAATGTCACGAATTCTTTCTGCAACTGAATTCCTAGGAAAGATTTGAACCAAACTACAGTAGAAAATACTTTTCAATCGTGTGTCTATCAGACCCCTACATACCCTAGGAATCAAAATTTATGTCTGGGCCCATACAGGAACGTTTAAAGGGAAGATACAAATATCTTTAACATTTGAATGATATCAGAAATTCTACTAATTGTGGACGATTCCAGATATTGCTACAAATACCATCCTTGGAGCATACTTCTTTTCGGCCTAAAAAGTATTGTTTCAAACACCTGACTATGTTTGAAAAAATACTCACAAGAAGGAAAAAGACAATTTAGTTACGAATATTGCTGCATATTTATTTGATAGATTATTTTTATTTTGTTACTAAATTTCTTGTACGGTCAAATCGCGTTGGACACGCCGTTTCCCGTACGACCGTCGTAGTTAATCCACGTCGAACCCGGTCATTACTTAGATGGGTGTGGGAAATTCCACCCAGGTACCGTAAGACGTCACCTGGAGGTCAAGTAGCGGGGATACGGCTGACAACTCGAGACCGGAAAACCCACTTCGTTACAGAAACATCGTCGATGTCCTATGATCCTCATGAAACAGGATTAATGGAACGGTAATTTCTCTAAGATTAGAAAGTTTATTTTTCGCGTAGTCATGTTATATCCTTCTTATTTAGAAAGGAAGCGAGCGGATTTGGGGGCGTACCGGAAAAGATTTAGTAGTACAAGTAGGGGTAAGGAGAGGTTTCAGCGTGATAAGAGGAATCTAAATAGTAGAGGGAATTTGACAATGTAGAAATGAAAGATTGAAAAAAGCGTATTACGCCTCAAACATTTATTACCATGAATGTTTGGGACGTAACACGCTTTTCCCAATCTTTCATTTCCACATTGTCAAATTACCTCTACCATTCTGGCGGATTTCCTTACATCCCCATAACAAATATATATAGGGTGTGTATGTATATGCCAAAGATAAAGTGTTTTTATTCAATTCGGATTCCTTTCAACTGCCTGCATAACTTCAAAGGAAATAATTTCGCAATTATATTATTCCTATTTTACCTGGGGTTCCTTTGAACCTGACGTTCAATGTAACCCGCTATATATTTTAATGATATTTAAGTTGTGCGAATGAGAAAAGAGCCTCTTATATTGTTTTGGTTTGTAAGGCAGTAAATAGAAATGTTAGGAGAGCCTGGCGCCAATGCCTACGTGACAAGCTTGTAAATATTTGTCTCTCTTCTGCAATTTAAAAAAAACATTCCTAACCGGTTGCACCATTAATGGGGAAAATGACTTTGATCACAATAAAAATTCAAAACTATATGAATAAGTTTTAATTTTATTTTTTGAGAACAAAAGGTTCGTGTCTTTACCTATGCACTGTTGAGTGACCAGAGCCGGCTCATCCATTAGGCGAACATGGGCGGTCGCCTAGGACGCAAAGTTCTTAGGGGGTGAACTCCAAACTGGAAAAAAATAGTTGTCAGAATGGCGGCAAATTTCAAGTATCGCCTAGGGCGCATGTAGCCCTTGCATCGGTCAGTATCTTAGTTTACTTGGCGAAATAAAGATCAGCTCTATATACCACAACTTATAAAACGGTCAGACAGGCTTGCAATGATGAAGAGATATGAGTTTAAATCTCGTCGGAGGCTTATTCTTTATTTCAACTCAACGGTCGTAGAATGTAAAAACGACCTAAGAGTGGCGATAAAAAACAACCAAAGAAATAGGATGAAACTATATGTATTCAAATTCTAATAATTCCTAACAACTGTTTTGCTGATTCAGTGACTTATTGAGACACTAGTTATGGTTCACCTAGTGAGAAATGAGCCACGAACTGCTTCTGTGACTAACACGATAACCATGATATCATGTTGGATGCCCCAATTAAATAATGGTTATTTTTGGACTATACCAACTTTAACACAAGATCGTATTTCTATATCACTCAGCAAAGAGTGAGCTTACTCATGGTGACTTAAGACAATCCTTCTTAAAGTATGTCAGTGTCTTTCATCCTCGAGTCACCCCAGACTAAATTTCCACATTTTTTATCATATATATATATGATGAATCAATAAAAGGAATAAATACATAGTATTTTTTTTAAAAATTGTTTTATTATTTTATCTCAATGCAAAGAAAGCGGAGATATATATATATATATATTATATTATATACG